>BQNB010026236.1:6152-58816 GCA_026074375.1 Tanacetum coccineum | reverse complement strand
CCTTGCTTGCGAAGTTGAGATCCAACAAGGATGTTAGTATTGACACTTTAATGAACACTCTTTATCTGGAAGAGACTCTTGCTGAAAGATTGAGTTTGACTGAGTCGAACCTCATGTTGACTAGCTGATGGTCCCCATTCATCACTCACCAGACAAAGTTGTTGTTGGTGCTACCGCCTTGTCACTTGCCCTGGATGTTTCTAATATCTGGGTCCGGAAGATTAAAGAGAATATTGCGAATCAAAGGTCAGCTCTCTGTGACATTTTCGTTCCTTTGTCCAGGCTTTTTTATGTTGAGATTTTGACGGGTACGGAGGGTACTTCTAATGTTGTGCCTGCTACTGCTGACACTATCACGGCCCTGTCCATAATGTTTGCTTCTGCCAGTACAATTGCTCCTATCTCTATTGATGATTATGAAGTTGTGGGCATGAATGACAAGGCGAATATTGATGGGAATGCAGAGCCCTTTCCTAATGTTAATGATGCGGAATTGAATATTCCTCAGTAATTTGTTTAGATATCTGGCCTTGGTCGCATGTGGCCTTTTTGTTGTATCCTTTTCTGTGTAAACAATTTGTCTAACTGTTTTTGTCCGCTAAGTGTCTTGGTCATTTATGACCTTTTTGGGTGCGGTAAATTACACTTTGTCTAATTTGATGTTTCAATCCTTGTTTATGGTTCCGCTATCGTTTTAATATCATGATGACATGTTTAACTGCATAGTCTTACTTGAACATTTGTGGGTTATCCTCCCTATACTGGGTTTGCAATACCTCTTATGTATACTTGAGTAAATTGTTAGGTTTACTCATCCTTTTTTATATACGGAATAACGTTTGCTGGGTCATGCCCTATTGCGTGCACGTCTTAATCACATGAAAAATAACTTTGCAAAGTAAAGAATAAGGAATTTAAAGAAAAATTTGTGAAGGTAGCTAGGCTTCACTTTTATTGAAATTTTTAAAAGATATTACAATGTATAAATAAGATAAATTGAGATGCATTACCCCCACTACAGAATCCGCGTGGGTGGGCTGCTTACATTTTGTAAATGTAACATTTCTTGAGGTTGCTGATATTCCAAGTTCACAGAAGCTGCTTTCCGTCACAATCTATTAACTTGTATGCGCCCTTTCCAAGTGCTTCCGTAACCTCATATGGTCCTTCCCATTTAGGGCCTAGCTTCCTCGTGTCTTTTGCACGGCTTGTCTCGTTGTTGCGGTACACTAGGTCTCCTAGTTTAAAACTCGTACTTCTAACTTTGGAGTTGTAATACCTTTCCATTTTTGCTTTGCTCTTTGCCTCACGTATTGCTGCTTGCTCTCTTCTTTCTTCCAATAGGTAGAGGTTGATTTCCAGAGCTTCATTGTTTTGTACTAGGTCCACTTCTGCTGTCCTTAGTGTGGGCATGCCGATTTCTGCTGGGATGACGGCTTCCGTTCCGTATGTTAATGAGAATGGAGTGTCTCCATTGCTAGACTTTATCATAGTACGGTGTGCCCATAGAACATGAGGAAGCTCTTCCATCCAATTTTGGCTCCTTTCATCCAGCCTTGCTTTTTTTCCTTCTCCCAGGCTGCGATTTGCTCTTTTGACTAGGCCATTTGTTTGCGAATGTTTAACAGAAGCAAAGTGTTGGCGGATACATAGTTTTTTGCACCAATCTTTAAATGGATTATCCCTGAATTGTTTTCCATTATCTAAAAGGATCTCTCCTGGGAGCCCAAATCTACAGACAATGTTATCCTACATAATTTTTTGATTTGATTGCCAATGATGGTTGCAACTGGTTTTGCTTCAATCCACTTTATAAAATAATCGACAACTACTATCAAAATTTTTACTTTCCCAGGCCCTTTCGGAAAGGGTCCAGCTATGTCAATTCCCTACTTGTAGAATGGCCATGGGGACGTGATTAGGGTTAGCTTTTGATGTGGATTCCTTGGAACAAGTTTATGAACTTGACAGTCTTGGCATGCTCTTATTAGTGCCCTAGCGTCCTTATGCATATTAGGCCAATAATAGCCAATCCTTAAGGCCTTGGCTATAACGGATCGTGTGCCTGCATGCATGCTGCAAGATCGCTCATGTATTTCTCTCAAAACATAGTTTTCTTGAAGTGGCCCTATGCACCGTAGCCATGGTCCAAGGAAAGACTTTATGTAGAAAGTCCCATTAATTACAGCAAATCGTTGCGACTTACGTCTTACTGCTCTTGCTTTTTTCACGTCCGCTGGCAGAGTTTCATCTTTGAGGTATTCGAAAATAGGGGTCAACCAGGTATCTCCTTCTTCTTCCACCACCGCCAATATTTCCACTTCACTTATGGATTTTTCTTTTAATTCTTCAACCAATGCTTGCTTACTCAAGTGCGTAAAGCTTGTGGAAGCTATTTTGTTTAGTGCATCAGCTTTTTTGTTTTCACTTCTAGGGACTTGTCTGATTGAGAACGCCTTGAAGCTGCTTGTAAGTGTTCTTACTTTTACCAGGTAACAGATCATGTCAGCCTCTTTTACAACATACGTTCCGTTCACTTGGTTAGCCAGTAAACGTGAATCCACGTATGCTTGAAGGTTTTTAACACCCATTTGTTCCGCTATCCTCAGTCCGGCGATCAAAGCGTTCGTATTCTGCTTCGTTATTTGTTGCGTCAAATCTGAATCTTAGGGCATAAGTGAACTCCATTCCTTTTGGGTTTGTAAGTATCAGTCCTGCTCTGGAACCATCTGTGTAAGAGGATCCGTCCATAAACAAAATTCATGGTTTAGGGAGTTCTTCTTCTACTTCCATCAGAGTATCCGGAGAGTCCTCTTCTGGTCGTTCAACTATAAAGTCTGCTAATATCTGCCCTTTGACTGATACTCTAGGCCTATAATGTATTGCCTATTCTCCTAATTTGATACTCCATTTCTGTAGCCTCCCTGCTACTTCCGGTCTTGATAACACATGTTGTATCGGTTGATCCGTGATTACTATGATTGGATGTGCTTGAAAGTATCTCTTTAGTCGTTTACTGGCATGCACTAAGGCCAGTACTAACTTTTCCATTGACGTATAGTTTATTTCCAGACCTCTTAATACCCTGCTGACAAAGTAGATGGGCATTTGTTTAGCTTCCCTTTCTGTCATCAAGACCGCACTTACCATTTCTTTTGCTGCTACCAAATAGACAATAAGTTTCTCTTTTTCCATTGGCGCGGTTAACATGGGAAGCTCAGCTATTAGCTGCTTCATTTGCTTAAATGCATCTTCGGCTTCCGCGGTCCAATGAAAATCACTTTTCTTTGTGCAATTTTTCAATGTTTTGAAGAACGGTAATGATTTCTCTGCAGATTTGGCCAAGAACCTGTTCAGGCTTGCGAGTTTTCCGTTTAGCTTTTGCATGTCTTTCAAGCATTTTGGGGATGGGAGACTTAAGACAGCGTCCACTTTATCTGGACATACTTTCAGTCCTCTAGTGTTGACTTTGTACCCTAAGAACGTCCCTTCTTCTACCCCAAAGGTACACTTTTTGGGATTTAATTTCATGTTAATTTCCCTGAGAGTTTTAAACGTCTCTTCTGTGTCTCTGACTGTCTCATCTTTCGTGCGGCTTTTGATAACAAGGTCGTCCACATACACTTCAAGGTTTCTGCCAATCTGTTTGTGGAATGCTTTATCCACCAGACGCTGGTAAGTTGCCCCAGCATTTCTTAGACCAAAAGGCATCTTTGTATAGCAGAATATTCTTTGGCTTGTAATGAACGCTGTTTTTTCTTCATCTTCTTTTGCCATTTGTATTTGGTGATAGCCTTTGTATGCGTCTAGGAAACACTTGAAAGGGAAACCGCATAAGGATTTCACCTTCTAGTCTATTTCTGGTAGCGGGTAACCATCTTTTGGGCATGCTTTATTTAAATCTTTGAAATCAACGCACATTCTCCAACTGTCATCATGCTTCTTTACCATCACTGGGTTAGACAACCAGTCATGGTAGTGTACTTCTTTCATTATTCCTGCTTCCACAAGTTTTCTGACTTCTTCCTGTATTGCTTGATTTCTATCCGTTGCTTGCCCTCTTTTCTTTTGCCTAACCAGTGAACATCCCTCCAGCACGTTCAAGCGGTGTTCCGCAATATGTCTTGGGATGCCGGTCATGTTCGCAGGCTTTCAAGCAAAAATATCCAAGTTGCGCTGAAGTAGGTTACATAACTTGTTGCGGCCCTCTTCGGTGAGAGTGGAACCGATCATGATAGTTTGTTTCGGATATTCTGGGTTTATTGCCACCTTGACTCTTTCATCCACCATTAGTTTGGGAGCCTGGGGTGTCTCTTTTGGTCCGGAAACCAACGCACATTCCAGCTGAACTAACCTGCTGCTTTTTAGGGTAATTACTCCTCATTCTACCAGGAGCTTCAGCATTCCGTGAGCCGTTGATAGAACTGCTTGTAATTTTCTGAATCCTAGTCTTCCAATAATTTCGTTGTACAGAGATGGTGATCTTACAACCACGAAGTTCATCCAAGCTGAAGCGGAGTGTTCTTCGACTCCAATCCTCACTAGTAGTTGTATTTACCCTATTGGCCATATTATCTCACCACTAAATCTAATCAAAGGGGTGGTAGCTAGTACCAATTGGTTCTTAATTTCTAGACGGAGTCGGTTGAAGCAGTGTTCATACACTATTTCTGAGGCTGATCCGACATCCACGTATATGCGGTGGATTCAATGACCTCCTATTTCTGCCTCGATGATCATTGGACATTATGTTCCTTCATCTTCATCTAGAGGTGGGAAAATATTTCTATGTTAGGAGAAAAACTTTGTTTTATTTTCTGCCTAGCCACTCTTTCCTAAGGTTAGACCATTAGGATAGCTAATGCTTTGTCTTTCCCGGAGGTTTCTCCTTTCTTCGTCGTCTTAGGCTGTTCCTTTCCACTGTTCTGTTTGAGCTCTTTTATTAGGTTCGAAAGCTTTCCTGCCTTTAGCATTTCTTCTATTTGTTTTTTTGGGTGCATACATTCGTCCATGTTATGCCTTACTTCACCATGGAACTCACAAAATTTGGTGTGATTCTGCTTCTCGACTGGGGTCGTCATTGGTGGCAGAGCTTTGAATTTCCCTTTTTCTAAAGTAAAAATTTCTTTGGGAGTTTTTGTAAGGAGCGTAAACCGATCCTGCTTCCTTTTCGGCCTTTGCTGGTTCTGAAAACTTCCTTTTTTGAAATTTTGCTTCTGATTACCCTCTTGCTGCTTCCGTGGTGGAAACGACTTCTTCCGCTCATGATTCGAGGCTGCCACTTCCCCCCGAAGGAAAGATGTAGTCACTCTCATCATTTAATCCACTATTTTTGGGATTTTGTCGTGAAGACGTTTAATAAGTTCAGGGTTTGTGATTCCATGCACGAATCCAGAGATCCTCATGTACTCTAGTGCCCCCTTGACATCTCTGCTTTCTAGATTATATCTTCTCACAAAATCTTTCGTAGATTCTCCATCCCGTTGCTTGATGTTATGGAGCTCTATTAGATCTTTGATATACTTCTTCTGCTGAAGATAGTTTTCCAAAAATGCTTTTTTCAAATCATCATAGATGTCTATCGATTCAGCCGAAAGGTCATCAAACCATACTCTCGCATTTCCTGTCAGCGTGGAGTTGAACATGTGGCACCAGGTTGGCATAGCCCACCGTTCTACTTTGGCAACTGCCTGAAAGATTTTTAGGTGATCCTCCGGATCTTCACTCCCGTCGTATGTCTTGATGTGGCTGGGCATTCTTGTTTTGGGAAATCGAAGTAGCGGATTCTGGGTGTAAAAGGGTCTATTTCTTCACATACCCATGGTTGGGACAGGTCGTCCTCCTCCCTACTTGGTTTCTTTTTCTTTGATCTTGATTTCTAATGCCCGCCTCTATTGTCCTCACTTTTTAAGAATTCTTCAGTATACCTTGAGTAGGAGCGCTGGTTGTGGTTGTCTGAGCGTGCAGACACACTCTTTTCTCTGTTTCTTAACCTTTTGGATACGCCTCCTTCTTTCTCTCTTAATTTCTGCCTTGGCGATCTTGACTGTTCGCGTCTTATTCTTGAGAACACACTAGGGCTGGGTCTTGGGCTACGAGAGCACCTAGATATGTGCCTCTTTTCGTGCTCCCTAGTACTCATTGTCCTTGACTCAAAGTATCGCGATGTCCCGGAGGATCTGTCAAAGTTTAGTCGGGCTTTTACTCTTTTCAGCTTTTTGCTTTTTTCTTTCTCCCTGTTAAACTTCTCGACTATGATTGGCAGCAACTGGTTGTATTTCTTGTCACAATACTCTCGGAGGGCTACGCCAGACGCGGGCCCGCCTCAGTCTTGCGAAACTGGTTCTTTTCCTCTCCCAACCGTGTTCCACACGGCAGACATGGGCTGGCTAGGAGCGGATTATTCAGGATTGCTCATGGTTAGTATTTTTGTTGATCCCAATGAATAGATCTTTAACTCCTTAGCTTGATGTAAGGTTTAGTATCCTTGGATAAATCAATAGTAAGAATGAAACTTTGAGTGAATAATATAAACTATACGGAATCTAGTTTATATTACTAAGCAGTATACTCAATGAAACAGTAAAGTATGTTTGACACACAAAAAGATATAACCAACACAATAAGCTTCAATATATTAATACGATCACTCTAATGAAGTGATAGGGTTTACAACCTTGAAGCTATGAATTCTATGGAAAACTGATATCTAAACCATAACCTATGATCTCCTTTTATATACCAAGGAGTCCTTTACAAAATAACTAAAAATCTTTTAAACTTTTATAAGATATGAACATATCTTCTAAATATATAATCTTGTACATATCTTCCTATCTTTATAGAATATATACTTTAAATAAATCCATGCGTATCCCTTCACATGTCTTTATCTTCATGCAGTCTTTAGTCTTTAGCAGTATTAACTTCTTCTCAGCAGTATTAAGTTAGTACTGGCAGTACTAACTTTTGCTCTAGCAGTACTAACCAGTTAGTACTGGTAGTTATAATTTGTGCAGTACAAACTTTTAAGCTTGGCAGTACTAAGTTGAGCTAGCAGTATAAACTTTATAGAAGACCTTAATTCCCAACAAGCATGAAAAGTCAAAGCCAAAGACGTGTGCATCTTAAATGGGCCAACCCGTACCCATTTAATGGGCCAGCCCAGCCCATTAAGCCCTTATCATTAAAACTTATAAGCTAAAAAGTCCAAATCCAATCCATAACCAAACCGGCCCAAACCAAAAGCCCAACAAACACTTAACCATAATCCCTTTAAACTTATTACACCGTTAGTCCTTAAGGACTAACACAGTTAGTCCCTAACTTATAACACCGTTAGTCCCAAACTATAACATCCTAACCCCGTTAACCCTTTACCCCAATTAAACCATTTACCCGCCAAGCCAAGCCCTATCACTATTCACTCGTCTCTTTCCCTCTTTTTCTCTGCAACCAGACAAAACCCACTCAAACCCTACCCTAGATAAAGACAAGACACCATGGCAATCCTATGATGTCCTATTGGCTGATGGGACATGGATAAGAATCAAGGGCTATGATGAAGCTTAAAGAAGCACAAAATGGATTTAATGGCTAAGATTGAAGGCTTGGAGAATAATTTTCCAGTAACTTCTTGATTCTTCAGTGAAAACTTCCCAATCAATAATTGGATATTTAACAGTAGAGCTTCAATGTACACTTCTTCTACTGGAACTATCACTAACAGTTTCTTTAGCTCTTCTTCTGATACTTCTTTTTCTTTTCTTGCAGATTGTTCTTCAACTGACTTTGAAACTTCTCCAATCTTTTGTCTTTTAGCAGGTGGCTTTTGAAAATCAAATCCAGATCTCTTCATCACTTCCTTTTCAATCTCAGAATCCTTAGGTACAAAAGATTGATTTTGATCCCATCCTTTTTCAAATATAGGTCTAATATCTTCATAGCTCATTCCTTTGAAATGGGTCTGCTTATATCCTCCATGATTCTTCAAATACATGCACATATTCTTCCTTACTTCAGCTTTAGAGAAAGATCTATTTTGTTTTGCATGATATCTGAGCATAGCAGGATCACTCTAATCAATATCATGAGCTTAAGTAGTTTCAGCCACACCTTCTTTCCTTTTATCCAACTCCTTTTGCAATTCCAAGGCTTGTGCAAGATCATACTTCTCTTGTTCTTGCCTTGCTATATCAATCTCTTTTTGTAATTGTTTAGCTATTTCTGCATCCCTGGCAATCCTTTGTCTTTTTTTCTTCATTAATCTGTTCTTGCAGTCTAATAGCTTCTTTATACCTAAGTCTTTCTTTTTCTAGTTGCTTCTTTGTCTTCTTCTAAACAGATTCATCATCTTTCATGATAGCTTTTCCTTTATCTTTTCTCTTTTCTGCACTCCTTCTGATATAAACTTGTCTTTCAGGAATGGTGGTACTAACTTTAGGAATTGCACTAGCAGTACTAACTAGTACCTCAGCAGTACTAATTTCTTTTTCACCCTTTTCACCACTACTAGGATCTTTCACTAGTTCAGTAGGCTCTTCTTGTTCTAACAGTATCTCAGTATCAGCACTAGTCCTCCCCTGAGTCTTAGCATCCTTTTGAATCCATGAAGTTCCTTCATCTTGTACCAATGAAATAGAAGGATTTTGATCAATCTCAGCAATTATCATCCCCTGTTTGTAAGAATCCTCTAAATCTTCCTCATTATCAAAGATAATCACTTTTGCCCTTCTCCTAGATTTGCTTGTCTTTACCTTGTACAAAGAACCGTCAATTATTTGAGTGTCAAACTGCCCTCATCACTGCCAAGTGATTGAACCCTTGGTTGAGATGAATCATAGGGCATAGTAGCAGGTTCTTCTGCATCATGGATAATTTTCATGAATGGTGGTATAGGTGGTTGTAGAGATGTGGATGGATGTGTTTAGGGTGATAAGGATGGTGAAGATGTTATTCTTGAAGGAGATGACTCATGTGCAGTGAGCATAGTTGGAAATAGTGGAATGTTTACCCCAGTATAACCCTTGGAAACCCTTCTAATGTTGCTGAATAGTTTTTGTGTGAGGGTAGGAGCAACATAAGTTCTTTTGTGAGGGATAAGGTATCTTTTGCGCTTGTTCAAAAAGATTTGAATGAATCTAGGATACATCAAGAATTTTGACCTACTGTCCAAGTTTTTCAGCATACCTTCAAAAATCATCTTAGAAAAGTTAAAAGTCCTATTTATTGCTAAGAAAATGATAGTAGTAGCTATGTTGCTACTGAACTGCTCCCAAGCAATATTCTTAGGACTTAAGCAATGAAGAATAATATGTATAAAGAATCTCCATTGAGGTGAAAAGTGACCCTTTTGGAAGGTCAACTTGTCATAATGAGATGCATATATCATAAGAGCAAGTTGCTCAAAAATTTCAGCATTAGGTAAAGTGGGAATACCATCTGAATCTTCTAGCTTGAGATGCCTTCTTATTGATGCTTTAGTAATAGTATTGACTCTTCCATCAATGGTAGCAGTTATCTCCATTTCTTCATTCTCTAAGGTGCTTGCAGAGGCAGTTTCCTAAAACTATTGAATGAGTGAAGTATAGATAGTAGGATTTTCTGTAAGGGCTGACTGGATATGACTTAGATTGAGAAAATCAATTATCTGATGAAAATCTTCACTTCCCTATGATATGTTCAAGAAACCGACCATGTTGTGGGTATCGCAGAATTCTAAATGAGCCATTAGTGAGTGAGTTGAGATAAGAGTTCTGGGTTTTTGTTTGTTGATGAGAATATGAGAGTTTGGTAAAGTTAATTGAAATTTTATGGAAAGCGCCTAGGGTTTTGATTTGACCGACCTAATAAGATTGAATCTTTATAAGGAAGAAATCTTATAAGAGAAAGAAATATCAAGAATTTTCCAAATCATAGACCCATATGAGCAAGTTGTTAGCGGAAATATCTCAACAGCTATCTTTAATTAATGAAATTCTGTTATGCCTCAAACAGTACTAACGGTCAACCAACAGTACTAAGTTTAAGACTAAAACATACTGCTTAAGCCCAGCCGTATTAACTTTACCCAACAGTATTAAGATATGCCTGGCGGTACTAACTTAATACTGGAAGTATTAAGTTTATGCCTGGCAGTATCAACTCTAATTCTGTTCCATCAAGCATTTCCATCATAAATTTAAATTCTCATAAGCTCTCTTTCTGTTTTTCAGCACACTATATCTCTCATTTCTTTTTCTCACCAATTCACTCTTTCTGTTTTTATATCACATGACTCTCTTTCTGTTTTTCATCTCAATATATCTCTCATTACTTTTTCTCACCAATTCACTCTTTCTGTTTTTATACAATGTTCCATCAATTCCATTAATTTCATGTTGTCCTATCCACTTCCAAGTGTGTGAACTCTTGAGAGAGGTGGGTTATTAGACTATTTAGATGTAGTCTCAAATCTAGTTTGGGCATCTACACCCCCCAATATGGTATCTTGGAACCTGGGACCACTACCTGAACCAGTTCCCTAAGGACTTGGCTCATTAAGTGTTTCCATGGATTGGGTCCTATTGATGTTACCATTGTCCTTCTCTGCTTCTATGCTAGAAGCAGTAGTGGCAGCCCTTTCCATTATGTCACCTAACTCCTTATGGACAACCTCATCACCAACCTTTTCAGGGGGAACACCAGACTAAGGTATCTTAGTGTCCTGACCTCTTTTTGGTATTTGACTCTTCACACACTTTTGTTTGATGTTACATGTCCTTCCATCCATTCTTGACTGCATATTGACATAATTAGCCTCCCCTTAATCAATACGACAGAGGTGTAGCATTCAATACCATGTACTCAATATGCTTAGCCTGCACATGTTAGTCCAAAACCAAGAATACACAATCCAAACTATTTTCATGTTTAACAGTATTAATTATGACTAATAGTTTGAACTAGAAGTCTTAAGTATAACTAGCAGTACTAATTATACTTAGCAGTACTAAAACCTGCCTAGTAGCATTAACCTTACAACTACCAGTTTTATATCCAAATTTATCTTAATACTATCTACAAACCACTGTTAATCATTAGTTAACAAAACACGTCTTTAGAGATAAGTTAAATCTAATGAATAGCAATCAGAAAGTTAAACTGATAACATCAAATGCTTTGGAGATGCTATGCAACATTTGTGATCTGTATGTATCTTAATCTCTTGAATGAGCCTATTATCCATCAGATCTATAATGAAATGGTGCTTATTTCCATTTTCTTGGTTTTTTAGAATGAACATGGATTCTTACAATACAAATTGGTTCTTTCTTTATCAATGTAAATCTTGGTGTCATGAAATTGAACCATATAAGCATCTTGATTTTGGTTCACAACACATGTCCATAGCATTTTGCAGCAGTAACAATACTCTACTTCCAGAAGTAGAGTTGGCAAATATAGTTTATTTTTACAATGACCATGAAATCAACCTTTTGCTAAGAAATTGACAACCTCCTGTTGTGGATTTCCTGTCAAGGCTAGCTCAACATAATCACTATCAAAAAAAGCTTCCAAGTCAAATGGTGAATCCCATAAGGATACAACGGCCCAATTTAGGTTGAGCCTTTCAGGATCTTAGATCCTCTTCTTAGATTGAAGTATGATACTTTAGGAGTTAACTTGGAGCCTTGTACAAGCACAAACAGCAAACATTATGTCAGGCCTAGAAGCTGTCAAGTACATCAATGATCTAATCATTGATCTGTATAAATGAACATCTACATCCTTAGCTTCTTCATCCTTGAGCAATGCCTTGTGAGTCTTAATTGGAGTGCTTGTTGTCTTCATTGTGACAAAATCAAACTTCTTTAATATATCAGCCACTTACTTGTCTTGGTGATGACGATTCCATCATCTCTCTGATGACCTGAAACCCTAGAGATTAAGATCCCCCATCACAGCATCATCTGAACTTCTTGTGCATCAAACTTTCAAACTCAACACATAAAGACTTCTTTGTAGACCCAAAGATGATGTCATCTACATACACATGTACTAACAGGATTGATCGTATAGAAACCAATTATAATACGTATAATATATAAGTGTAAAGAAAATTACTAAAAATCCTTGAGGACAAAGATTAGTAGCAATTTCTACACAAAAAAACATTCTACGTAGAAAAACCGGTAAGTGATTTCCGGGTGTTTTCCAAAATTTTATGAAATTGAGACCCTCGGTTTTGTTATTTGGCCAATGACTTTGGAAACTGGTTCGAAGATGATTTGTTTTCTAAAATCCTAATAGTGAGCAAATAAAGGGATAATTAAACCTAACTACGAAAAAAATAATAACGGGAAATTAAATTTTAACTAAAAACGCAAATCGGGATCCTAAGCTAGGACCTAAAAACCTAATCAACAAAATTCCGTCCTACAATGATCCTTTTGGTTTTTTTAAATATTAATTTACTAAAAGGTAGGGCAAAGAAAACTAGACCAAAAACGAAAGAGTTTTAAGCTAAAAATCACTAAAAATATGAACGGGATTCAATCCCGTTCTTTAAAAATCAAAATTTTGCAATTTTAACCCTACGAAAGCAATTCTAATTTTCCTAGGTTCTAAATGTTAAAAGAAAATTTTCTAAAAAAGAATTATATTTATTTAACTTTTTTAAATTTTTTTCATGAATTAAAAAACGATTTTAACAAAAAATTAAATGTTTAAAAATAATAAAAACTATTTATTAAAAAAACTGGTTATACGAAAAAAATAACTTGAACTGTAAGGGAATCTAGGAAAAATATGCTAGTGAAAACAGCTTATCGAATAGCTGTTTAATAAAGACAAAATGGTTTATAAGCTAAGATGCCTAAAATGTATATAAAAGATTAATTGTGCAATCCAAAACTGAAAAAGACCCCAGGGAACATTGGTAGGGAGTGTGTGTGTGAGGTTTATAAAATGGTTGATGCTAGGTTGAGGTCGGGGGTTCGAGTCTTGCTCACCCCCGACTTCCTTAGTTTCCCCTTTTTTTTTATTTTGCAAAAACTTAAAAAGTAAAGTTGTAAAATAGCTTATAATAAGCTATTTTTGTGAAACAACTTTTCTAAAAGCTAATCAATAAGCCATTTAATTAGCATAAAACAGACAGAAAGCACTTGACTACTTTTTTTACTTTTTACAAAACTTAATAAGCTAAAAACTAAGATAAGCTAGAAACACAATCAAATAAGCCATTATCAACTAACTTCTAACCTAATATGCTAGTTTAAACAGGAAATAAGCAAGAGAAAAGGCCACAAGCTGAAATAAAGCAATCAAGCTTTTTATACTAAACTAGAAACCAAACAGACAGTATAGCACCTTTTGAGTTTAAATTTGAGTAACCAAATGGATCCTTGTGATAATAACCCTATACCTTTTTAAACCTAGGCTTAAAGACTACTGAAAACATCACTTGAAAAGTATTTTGAAATGCAAATGATTAAAGAAAAAGCTGGTTGAAAAAGCTATCTACTCTATTTTTTTGTTTTTCAAAGTTTAATGAAAAATGACAAAGTACTGGTTTTACACTTAAAAACAGATAAGCTAACAGTCTAAATTTTACAAAATAAGCATAAACAAATGTAATCTAGCCTACAATCTACTAGTTTACTTAATTTGAAAACTTAAGACCTACTTTTACCTGCTGATATTTTAGCTTGAAAATGGCTTTTAGACAAAAATTGATGCTGATGCATTTGACAGTTTATAACCAAAACTTAAGACTAAATGATGCAGGCTTAGGAACTTGAATTCTACACTAAAACACCAAAACAAATACAAAATGACCAATAAAATCAGCTAGAATAATTTTAAGCACAAAGAGCTCATGAATCTAAGCTTATGACCTCAGATTCATACAGTTTGCACAAAAACCTATTAAAATCAAATTAAACCTAACAAAAACCTTAAAAACTAATCTTATAAACTTCAATAATAGATTTAAATTCAATTTAAAGAACCAAATGGCTCTTGACAGTACTAACTTAAGTTAGTACTGCCTTGAGCCAAGGTTATGAAAATAAGATTTAAGGCACAAACTACAAATACCAGATATTTATTAGCTTATTGAGGTCCTAATGAGCATATTTCAACAATCAAATAAGCTGCAACAATAAGCTAACAAGTTATGCTAATATTTTTGGTTTTTTCTAACTGTTTTATACCAAAAGCTATTAAAATGAAATTTAAACTACAAACTTAGTACAATAAGCATTAAACAATAGTGATAAGCAACATTAAGCTAATAACATCAATAATAAGCTAATATTAAGCAGTAGATTAAGCACACAAACAATAAGCATATAAAGTAAACTTAAAAGAGAGAAATGAAATGTACCTTAATCCCTTTGCATAAAACAGGGATAATAAGGCTCTAAGAGCTAATCAACAAGCTCTGGCTTGTTATAAACAAGCCAGTAAGTCCATAAGCCCATCCACAATTGGCTTATCATCCATATTTAAAAGCTTTAGTAATTTGGGGAGGAATTGAGTGATCAACAAAGCTCAGTTAAGCTTTTAAAAGCTTAACTGAGTACAATTAACTAAAATAGTAAGAGTAGCTTAAAAGGAGCTTAAAAAGAGCTTAAGATAAACATGATTGCTATATAATGAAACAGAATTTAAAGAACAGTTTAATATAAAAATAGAATTTTATTAAATTCAAAGGAGATTACACTTCTTTAAAAGGAAATTACATTGAGAAAACAATTATAAGCTAAAAATGAGCTACTAGACTAAAATAAGCTACTCCTACCCTAAATCTAATCCAACTCCTCCTACTCCTACCCTTTATTTATAGGTTTGAGAAGAGGCTTCTAGGTCTTAAATGCTCCTCTTGATCTTTTAATCTCATGGGTCCATTTCTTGCAATCATTGGATCCTCATTCTAGGTCGTTTGATCAATAAGTGTGCACAAGGATTGCCAGCGTGGCAATCCGTGTGTCAGAAGCTTTGTACTTCTTTAACAAAGGATTTCGTGTAATTTTTTCATTCCTTGTGTGTTTCTTTAGGATCCCGCGTGTCATTCCCTTCTAAGCTTGACCAATCAGAGGCTTTATTACGTTTCCTTTTCGCTGGACATGATGCTTAGTACTTGGAATCTTCTTTTGGTTACGTCAATTTGGATTTACCCTTTGTTTTTGATGCAGGTAAAAATGAAGACGATAGATGAATAGTAAAAACAAACTTTCCTGCCTTCTTTTCTTTTTATAAGATTGTTTGACCCAGGGGTGTGGTTGTTGACTTGTGCTCGGGTATAAAGGAATTGGGCCATAGGTTTATGGATTATGGCTTGGGATAAAAGGGTATTGTTACAAAGGTTAACGACCGTTATCTCTTTAATAAAAAGGAGATAACGGTGTTAGGGTTTAGGGACTTTTGGTGAAAGTTATTTAATATTAAAGGTATTTTGGGTATTTTGAGGGTTTTGGCATTTTGTGAGTTGACCATTGTTGACCAAGGGTTGAATTTTGATGACCTTTTGCTAGAAACTTCTGGCTCTTGTGCACTCTATCCGTTCCCGTGTCCGTGTTTGTCTGGTTTTGACCATTTTCTTGTGCTTTTTTGCATTATCCGTACCTACACATTTACAATACAAAAACACAAATACAAGCATAGTTTTGCACTTTTTTTGATTCATTTAAGGCTATTTTTGGTGTATAAAGATATGTGATTTCTCACATATATCAAAATTCCCCAAAATGAGTGATTGTAGGTGTCCTCACGCAATATTATATGCCCTAAAACCAAATACCTCAAAACTTCCCCAAACTAAATCTTTAGAAAGTAGCAAAGACTTTTGTGGGGAGAGTTAAGAAATCACAAGCTTTAAAACATCCCATTTTTCAAAACTTTTTCCATTTTTTTAAGTAAACTTCTTAGAATATTCTGACTTTTGTTATTTCCATAACTGTTAGGGATCATAGAACAAGATGCATTTCGATCCGAGAATGCCCCAAAAAGGATAAATTCATCGTCCCCGACTTTTCACTTGCTCCAAACCAAGCTTAAAACGAAATCACCGCTAAATAACAGTAAAGATGCTAACACTGCTCATATTTGCAACTTGTGAACTTTTCACTCCCGATAATTATTATATCTTAGGTGAATGTGCTATTTTGAATTTCAACCATGGATCAATGTTTTGCAAAATTCTATGTTTTTACGTTCCACTCGAGAATAATGAGTTTGAAGGCGAGATCATCCCATGTAGCGACTTTCGTCTCGGCACATCCCAACCTTGCGGCTAAGTGACCAGGCTTTTGACACCCCACAAAGACTAGTATCGGGACTCACAGACCTTAGGTTTCAAAAACTCTCAGGTTTCCCGTATATAAAAACTTAAAATAGAATAGTCAAAGTTCAAAAGCATATTTAAATTTAACAAAAAGAGATCAATTTATTAATTAAACATAACATTAATGCAATTGTAACCCTCGACCTTTTAGAAGGCTGCAACATCGGTTGTGAGCCGGCAAGATGCAGCAAACTTTTATCAGTCTCGGATTTTTATTCTTACTATGTGCTTTTTTTAGAAGACTGCCACATCGGTTGTGAGCCGGCAAGAGGCAGTAAACTTTTATCAGCCCACAGCTTTTATTATTATTATATATTTTGATTATTATTATTATTATTATTTTCTTTTAGAGAAGATTTCTTTTTGAAAAATTCAAGTATAAGATTGAACTAAGAATAAAATTTTTGCTATATATTACATAAAAATTGTTAATTTAAGTTTAATCTCCAAAAACAGCACGTATTATTAATTCAGTTAGGATCTTAAGGAAGAAAAAGCCACAAATTACATACATGAGCTCTTAAGATTTCCAAATAATCCTTGTTTAGCATCCCACTCATATTTAACTCTATCATTTTTCGTTCTTCGCGAATTTCCGCGAACGCTTAGCCTAAAAGTTAAGGAACAAGCCAGAGCTCAACACGCTCGACCGGGTCAAAATTTATTCTTATTCTACCCAGTAGGAAAGTCAAAATTATGACAAAACACTTATTTTATTTTTGAATTTTTTAAATTTTTTTAATTTTTTTGAAATTTTTTTGGGAAAACAGGGTATGTGAGAACAATGGGCAAAGGTAGGTAAGATCATATCGAAGATATACTACCCCATACTAAAATTAAACATTGTCCTCAATGTTTCCTAGTCTAAGGCTTAAAAACCCCATACTAGAACTCAAAAAGTCTAATGCATAACTCAAGCCTGAAGAAAGTATCACAAAAATCTTAAGCCGTTTATCAAGTGTGCTAAAAGATAAATGTTAGTCGATAATAATCTTTAGGATATCGGATTTCCCCAAACTAATGGCAAGCAAAGGCTAGGAAGCTCGAGTGAACCGGGACAAAACACCGAACACGAGAGTCTTCAGAAAATTTTGGATCAATCCTGCAAACAATCACAAGTACAAACAACAACAAGAATCGGAAGAGTACAAGCCTCCTCACATCACAATAAGAAAGAAGATAGAAGGATAAGCATGGGGTGCCTCCCACGAAGCGCTTTGTTTTTGGTAACCGAGTCACATAGCTTGACTCGATCCCCGAATTCATTCGTCCTTGGAGAAAGTGTGGAGATCCTGGACTACCTTGGGTGGTAAGTCCCCTCCGAAGTAATGCTTCACACGATGACCATTCACCTTAAAGTTTGGACCATCGGGTTGAGATAACTCAATGGTTCCGTATGGAAAAACTTTGGTGATGGTGAAAGGTCCTGACCAACGAGTTTTAAGCTTTCCCGAGAATATCTTTAGACGAGAGTTGAAGAGTAAAACTTGATCACCAACATTGAAAATGCGGTTTTTGATCTTTGAGTCGTGAAGCTTCTTCGTCCTCTCTTTATAAATCAAAGAATTCTCGTAAGCTTGATCACGAAGCTCATTAAGTTCATTAAGTTGAAGCTTACGGTGATCACCCGCGGTTTTAAGATCGAAATTAGCATGTTTCAAAGCCCAATATGCTTTATGCTCTAACTCGATAGGTAAATGGCAAGACTTTCCGTACACTAACTTGTAAGGCGTATAACCAATCGGTGTCTTAAAAGCAGTACGAAATGCCCACAAAGCGTCATCTAGTTTGTCGGACCATGAGGCACGATTTTCTCCAACCGTCCTTTCTAGAATACGTTTCAAACCATGATTAGACACCTCAACTTGACTACTCGTTTAAGGGTGATAAGCGGCAGCAAGACGATGAGTGACCCCATACTTAGACATTACTTTAGCAAATTGATCATTACAAAAATAGGTCCCACGATCGCTTATAATAGCTCTAGGTGTTCCGAATCGGGCAAAAAGAGACTTCAAAAACTTAACTACAACTCTAGCATCATTTGTGGGGAGCGCCTTTGCTTCAACCCATTTCGAAAGATAATCAACGGCTACGAGGATGTATTTATTCCCACGTGAAGAAGGAAATGGTCCCATAAAATCAATACCCCATACATCAAAGATTTCACAAACTTGGATAGCTTTTTGAGGCATCTCATCTCGTTGTGAAGTTTTGCCTTGTCTCTGACACGTATCACAAGATTTGATCATTGAATGGGCATCTCGATATATGGTAGGCCAAAATAAACCAACATCAAATACTTTTCGAGCGGTGAGATTGGCACTATGATGGCCCCCGGTGGGTCCTTCATGACAAGCTTTGAGGATATCATTAGCTTCTTGCCCATGCACACACCTTCGAATGATTTGATCCGCACAAGTACGAAAAAGATAGGGATCATCCCAGAAATAATGTTTAACGTCCTTAAAAAACTTCCTCTTTTGTTGAGTTGACATTCCTTTGATGATAAAATTCCCCGCATGGTAATTTGCATAGTCCGCAAACCATGGGGTACTTTCACTAGAAATAACTCCAAGAGTTTCTAAAGGAAAATGTTCATTTATGTCTTTGTTTTCTAACACATCCTTATGAGGATTCTCAAGTCTAGATAAATGATCTGCCGCAAGGTTCTCACTTCTTTTTTTATCACGGATGGTGATATCAAATTCTTATAGGAGAAGAACCCACCGGAGCAACCTCGGCTTAGCGTCTTGTTTGTTCATAAGGTACTTTAAAGCCGAGTGATCCGTATACACTATGCTTTTGGATAAGACAAGATATGGCCAAAACTTTTCAAAAGCATACACAACGGCAAGCATTTCCTTTTCCGTAGTAGTGTAATGAATTTGAGCTTCTGTCATTGTCTTGCTAGCATAATGTATAGGCTAAAAGTGCTTTATCTTTCGTTGTCCTAAAACCGCACCAATCGCGAAATCACTTGCATCACACATGAGTTTGAAAGGAAGGTTCCAATCCGAGATAACTAAGATTGGAGCTTCGGTAAGCTTCTTTTTAAGAGTCTGAAAAGCATCAATACAATCCTTAGAAAACACAAACGGTGTTTCCTTCTCAAGAAGGTGAGTCATTGGTCTAGCAATCTTAGAAAAGTCTTGGATAAATCGTCGGTAAAAACCTGCATGACCTAAGAAACTCCTAACACCTTTAACGGTAGTCGGGTGAGGGAGCTTAGCGATAACATCGACTTTAGCACGATCGACCTCAATTCCCGACTTTGAAATTTTATGCCCTAACACAATTCCTTCTCTACACATAAAGTGGCACTTCTCCCAATTAAGAACTAAATTCGTGTCTTCACACCGTTTTAGCATCTTTTCTAAATTGGAGAGGCACGAATCAAAACTATCCCCAAAAACCGAGAAATCATCCATAAACACTTCCATAGTCTTTTCGATCATATCATGGAATATGGCCATCATACACCGTTGAAAAGTACCGGGAGCATTACACAAGCCAAATGGCATGCGACGGTACGCGAAAGTTCCATACGGGCATGTGAAAGTAGTTTTCTCCTGGTCTTGGGGATCTATTGGTATTTGGAAATACCCTGAAAATCCATCTAGAAAACAATAAAACTCATTCCCGGCTAATCTTTCTAACATCTGATCCATAAACGGCAATGGAAAATGATCTTTTCGAGTCGCTTCATTTAACTTTCTATAGTCTATGCAAACTCTCCACCCGGTAAACAAAACTGTGAGAAATTAATTCATTCTCTTCATTACAACAACGTTATTCCACCATTCTTTGGAACACAATGCCTGGACTAACCCATTGGGCCTGTCAGAGATGGGTAAAACCCCTATTTCGGCATCAAGAAGTTTAGGACCTTCTTTTTGATTACCTCGTGAATTTTAGGTTTAAACCCGTCTTTTGACTTAGAACCGTTGTTCTATAATCATCCTCCACTAGATTTTTATGTGTACAAAACAGGGTCGAAACCCTAGTTGTCGGTGATTTTCCAAGCAATGGCCCTTTTATGAGATTTGAGCACCTTTAAGAGAGCATCTTTTTCATCATTTTTTAAACCTTTTGCAATAATCACTGGTAACTTGTCGTTTTCTTCCAAGAAAGCATATTCTAAGTGAGACGGTAAATCTTTTAACTCTAATTCCGGAGGCTCTTCAATTGAAGATTTTGCCTCGGTCACTTCACTTTGTTTAAGGTCCATCGGAGGAAGTTGAAACGGGTCATTATTTAACAATTTTTCGATCAAACAAATATCTTCCTTCGGATTGCAATCGGCATGATCAATTTCCGGTGAAATCGAATCATCCTTAAGATAAGCTTCAATTTCTTCCAAAATGAATTCGGAAGTAAACGGCTCAGACGTCGGGGTGGGATTGCCACTCGAAGAATTAGAAAATCCTAGAAATTCTAGAGCATACTCCTCACAAACTGCATCAATGATGTCAATTCGGTTTACCGACTTGTCATTTGTAGAGGAGTATCTCGTGGTTTGATCTAGATTAAAAGTGACGGCTTCGTTATCAACCCGAAGGGTTATTTCTTCTCCATAAACATCAATTAAAGCACGACTGGTCCTCAAAAAAGATCTCCCAAGTGTGAGAGGTACTCGAGGATCGTCTTCGAAATCGACAACAACAAAGTCGGTAGGAAAATGAAATTTCCTAACTTTGACAAAAACGTCTTCGGCGAGTCCTTTAGGATAAGTAATTAATCGGTCTACTAACTCTAAAGTCATCCGAGTTGGTGTAAGTTTTGGCAAAGAAAGATTTTTCCAAATAGAAAGGGGCATAAGATTTATGCTCGCGCCAAGATCAGCCAAGGCGTGACATATATCCATTCCCGGGAAATTACATGGAATAAGAAACTTGCCGGGATCTCTAAGCTTTTCTGAAAGCTTTTTGAGGAGCATCGCCGAGCAATTCTCGTTCAACGGTATCTTAGCTAACTCAAGCAACTTTTCCTTATTCATGAGCAAACTCTTAATCGTAGGAGCAAATCTTGGCATCAAAAGTAAAGCATCCGCGAAACTAATGTCGAGGCGCAAATCTTGAAAGATTTGGAAGATCTTCTCCATTTGATTTGAAGCTTTGTCACGGGAGCATTTAAAATCGTCACATAAAAGTTGGTGAATGTCATTATGGTTTATGTAATGTATATGCCAGGACTGCAAGGACTTTCCGGTGTTAATGCAACAGATGCAGACATCACTAAAATGTATTACGTTTACCTAAGCTTATGAAACCGAGCTTGGGACATAATTGATTAAAATATATAAATATTGCAGCGCATTGCGGAGTGATGATGTTAAACCCGTAAACTATCCTGTAATCCGACATGATATAACGTTCGTTTCCCAGTGATAGCTATGTCTCCCGACGGGGAGGTCAATCCCAAATAGAATCTATCTATAATCATTCGCGCTCAATTTCAGTAATTGAGCAGTTCTTGATTCATGGGGCATATAGTGGGTTATCGCTACTTAGGCAACACGTAATCATGATAAAATGTACACTTGCGTCCAATTTGTAAAACATGCATATGTTTCTCACCCCAAAAACTTGTAATTTAATAATTGTAAAACATGGGGCTATGAACTCACCTTGAGTGAGTAAACTGATAACAAAATATCCCAAGTAAAAACGCGTCACGCTAACGCTCGAATGCAACCTAGTTAATATAGGTCGAATCAGTATTCAAGCACGTTGTCTAACAACAACTGTATATAATCCTATATAGTTATCATCGTACTATCGTTCGGGCTATCATAATTTAAGAGGTCATGACATGACGTACGAGGAGTTAGGACACTTTAAATCGTAAATCCAACAACTCGTCAATACGCCATCTGAAGAAGCCTCATTATGAAATTCCCTAGTAATATAGCACTTCGATAACTAATAACATATATAATCTATATAGCTATATCACCATCTATTTGTTTAAGTGAAATCGTAATTATAAAGTAAAAATGTTTATAATCACGCCTTTAGTAAAAATGACATAACTTTGTCGTTTTAAGCCCGTTTCTCGCGTTTCTTACGCCCACGCTTTCGTATTAAGACGAGTGATCATAAAATCACATTCTTAGGTTTTTGAGATTCTGTGATGAATAGTGTTTTTACTGTTCATAACAGCTATATAATCGTTTTTATACTTTTAATTAACGTAAAACCCGTTTTAGTCGTATCTTATTCGTTATAGCTCCGTTTTTAGTGATTCTTTCGAACACGTTCTCGTAATTGAAAGTTTTATCATATTATTGATGTTTATAAAGTATAAGTTTCTGTAATGAATAGTACTTTTTATAAAAATTGTTTTATAAAAGTATTAACTATCGTAAACTTGTAAATGGCGTATCCTCTTTGTTATAAATGGATGCTTTAAAAATCGAGCTTCTTATCATTTTGGAATCCTCATGAGATGTACTATCTTTATAAAACATAATATGGGTGCTTTAAAAATCGAACCAAAACAGAAAGTTTGAGGTTTTGTGATTTAGACATGTTTTAAGCATGATTTTTGTACCATTTAGATTCAACACTTAGTTACAACTACTTTACAACAATTATATCTTATGTCTTACATATATTAAATTCATTTAGTCATTACTTTTCTCATGTGAGTCCAATGACATAACATAGATTAAACATGTTATTTTACATTTTCACTTGTAATTTATTAAGTAAATCTTTTTAAACCCTAATATGTTCATAAAACAGTTATTACATAACCAAGTGTGTACAGAGTTATACTACAATTATAACATAATATTTAAACATTCATATAACATATAAATATAGATGTACAAAATAATGATCATATATAAAAATCCATTTTCACACTTTCAAAAGGACCCTAGTGGTGATTTAAACTATGTAAAGCAAAGTATGAACACATAAAATCTTAAAATATGGAATAGGTAAGCTTTTGATATAACTTGTGTGGATGAGTAGAGAAGGAATAACAATCACACCTTGTTGATTAAACCTCTTGGCTTGAAAAATTAGGATGAAAACCCTAATTTATACCTAAAAACCCTAATATTGCAATATCTGGTTAAAAACCCTTTCAAAGCTTAACCAACCCTTCAAATCTTCTTAGAATACCTTAAGTATGATATGTAAACACTAATATGGTGAAAGAAAATCAAAGTATGGATTGTGTTTGGAGAGGGTTTTGAGCCGTGGGGTGTAAGGAGTAACAAGGAAGAGTTTTTGTGATTTCTTTGTTAAGGAATGAAGTAAATGAGTTTTCTACTTCATGTGCATGCATATTTATACTACTAATGAGATATTATGAAGTTATTTTATGTCTAGTGGAGTTATGCAAAGAGTGGAAGGATTGGAAAGGTAGTGGAAGCTCACTTTGGATAAGTTTGGCTAGTCATGAGATCAAGTTGATATAAGATGCATGTATGAAGATATTTGTGATGGTTCCTTGGTACTATCTTTCTTTCCTAGTCATATTACATGAAATATATGTATATGTATAAGCTAGATATCTATTTGATCATTTATAGTTATGTTTCTTTGCAGGTTATTTGAAGTTTAATGTTAGTATTGACTTGAAAAAATGTATAACTTGTACATTGGAAAAAATAAAAAAGGGTTTTTTTATGATTTGAATTCTTCATAATGAATATGTATAAAGTTGATAATACTGTAAGTTTTAAATAAACTTTAAGTATTGGGTTTATTTAATTTTAGGATTGATGAAGCTAAGATAAGTTAACGTGCTTTTCTCTCTTTCTCCCTTTTTTCATGGGAAGGCCTTAAACGTACTATATCGCTGAAACGTAAACACTTAACGTAACAATAAATAATTAAAATTGGAGCAATGATATAATTATCCTCTAAATAATCAATAACACTATGCTTGATGTAAACATTTAAATGTTTTTATTTGCCCGTTTACATTTGTATGATCATTTGTTGTTTACGCTGATTTAGCTTAACGGTTTTTGATTAAAAGCAAACGCGTAAAACCCTAAAAATAATTAGTGGATTACATAATGGTAATACAAATGGACCTAAAACAGTGGTGTTATAGTCTTCCCCATTTCTAAATATAGCCTTGTCCTCAAGGCTTATCATACGGCACTTGATGATGGTGCGGTCTTGGTGAAGAGGTATGGATATTTCTTCCTGAATTGATCTTCACGTTCCCATGTAAACTCAGGACCCCGCCTAGAGTTCCATCGAACCTTGAAAATTAGGACACGGCTTCGCCTTATCCATGATCTCTACAGGCTCTTCAACAAAATGAAGCTTGTCATCTACTTGTAGTCCTTCCAAACGGAAACGGACTAATTGGATCATCAGAATAACAATTTCTTCAAGTGGATAATGAAAACGTTTTGTGGACCCTGCTCAACTCTTGAGGAGCTCAAGCTGTAAGAAACGGATCCAACTATTTTAAACACTTTGAAAAGGTCCGGACATATCTAGGTTTAATGTTCCCCCGGCCCCCGTTTTCCAAAACGTACGACCCCTTTCCAAGGTAAAACTTTAAGCATAACTTTATCTCCAACTTGAAATTCCATCGGTTTACGCGTTAAATCGGCATAGCTCTTTTGTCGATCTTGAGCGGTTTGAATCCTTTGTTTGATCTGGATGATCCTCTCCGTTGTTTCTTGCACTAATTCTGGACCAGTGAGTTGAACTTGTCCAACCTCGGCCCAACACACGGGTAAACGACACTTTCGACCATAAAGTGCTTCAAACGGTGCAGCGTCTAAATGCTAGGCATAGATAACTTGTTATTGTATGAAATTACTCGACTATGGCAAACGTTTAACCCAAACCATTTCCAATTCGATTTACGCAAGCACGTAGCATATCCTCGAGAGTTTGGATGGTTCTCTCGCTTTGTTCGTCGGTTTGCGGATGATATGCAGTACTCATATCTAAACTTGTACCCAAAGTCTTCTGAAGTGACCTTCAGAAATTTGATGCGAACTGAGGGTCACGATCACAGATAATTGAAACAGGTATTCCATGCTTCGTGACTACCTCCTTTAGGTACATTCTTGCCAGTTTATCCATAGGATCCGTTTCCCTCATTGGCATAAAAATGGCAGACTTTGTAAGTTCGGTCAACGATCACCCAAATAGTGTCATAACCTATGATGGGCTTTAGGAATCTTTGTGACAAATCCATCGTGATGTTGTCCCACTTCCATTGAGGTTATCTGTCGGTTTGCACTTAAACAAACCTGATGGTCTCTGATGATCGGCCACTCTGGACCTTAGAAAGTCAATCACCTTGCTAACATAGGTGGCGATGTTAGCTTTCATATTGGGCCACCAATATAGTTTCTTCATATCCTGGTACATCTTGTCAGAACCCGGATGAATAGAGTATTTAGATTTGTGGGACTCGTGCATGATCACAGTCCTTAAGTCGCCATAACATGGTAACCAACTCCTGCCATTTAAGCACATAGTTCCATCCGTACGTGGTTCCAACTTTTCCGTTCTAAGTTTCTCCGGATCTTTTGAATTCTCAACCAATATACCCCCAACATCCTCCTTCTTGATGTTTTCCGGCTTTCGTGCTTCAGTCTGAGCTCTCAAGATTTGTTTAGGAAGATCCAAGCCAATAGTCATTACTAAGGCCCGAACCCTTAGTGGTTCTCGTTCCTTCCTGCTCAGAGCATCAGCAACAACATTCGCCTTCCCTGGGTGATACGAATTCGCAGTCGTTTTCCATCAGCAACTTAACAGTGACGTTGACTCATATTTAATTCCTTTTGATCAAGAATATGTTGTAAACTTTTGTGATCAGTGAACACCATGCACTTGGTTCCGTACAGATAGTACCTCCAAATTTTTAGAGCGAACACTACTGCCCCAAGTTCTAAATCATGAGTCGTAATAGTATAGTTCATTTCATGAATTTTTAACTGGCGTGATTGCATAAGAATCACCTTTTCTCTTTGGCACACACAGCAACCAAACCCTTCTTTGAAGCATCGCAGTATGCGATGAAATCTTCGCTTCCCCCAGGTAAGGCCAGGATTGGTGCACTGTACAGCTTTTGTTTCAACAGTTTAAAAGATGCTTCTTGTTTATCGCCCCAATCAAACTTGACACCTTTCTGGGTTAGTTTGGTCATTGTCTTAGCGATCTTTGAAAACCCTTCGATGAATCTTCTTAATAGACGACAAGGCCCAAAAATTGGCGAAATCTCCATTGGTGTTTAGGTGGGCTACGCCTAATCTTTGATAGATTCAATCTTGGGTCAGGGTTAAACGTGAATACCTCGACAGTAAATCACGTGAACGAGGAAAGTGTACCCTGGAAATCAGATTTACACTTGGAGAACTTGGCGTACAAATTTCTTCCTTCTTTTTCTTAAGCAATTTCAAGATTGCCTTTTTTTAAAGGTGTTCTTTATGTTCCTTCTTACTTTGGAGTAGTTCAAAAATGTCATCGATGAAGACAATTACAAACTTGTCCAGATACGGTTTCACACCCGGTTCATAAGGTCCAAGACATGGCGGTGCATTAGTCAAACCAAAAGACAATGAACGTGGGAATGCATAGGTGACCGTATCGAGTCCTAAATGCAGTCTTGGGAATGTCTTCTTCTCAAACCCTTAACTGGTGATACCCTGACCTCAGATCAATCTTTGAATAAATACTCGACCCTTGCAGTTGGTCGAATAGGTCATCGATCCTTGGGAGTGGGTAGCGGTTCTTTACTGTCAGTTTGTTCAATTCCCTATAATCGATGCATATCTAGAAAGACCCATCTTTCTTCTTCACAAATAGAACCGGAGCTCCCCAGGGTGAGGAACTGGTCTTATGAAGCCTTTGTCCGTAAGTTCCTGCAGTTGCTCCGCTAGTTCCTTCATTTTGGACGGTGCTAATCTATATGGTGCCCGGGCTACAGGTGTAGCACCCGGTACCAAATCGATTCGAAACTCCACTTGTCGAGTGGGTGGTATACCCGACAAGTCCTCAGGAAAGACTTCAGGAAATTCTTGAACAACTGGCACATCTTCAAGTCATTTCTCCTTTGACTTGTCTTCGTCTTTGGTTGCGGTGATATTTGCTAAGAATACGTGACATCCCTTTGTTAAATACTCTTGAGCCTTAGCACACGAGATGATGTTTAATCGGGTCCCGTGTTTATTGCTGCTTCCGTCACCACGAACGATTAAAATTTCATCTCCAAAAGGAATACGAACGATCTTTTCCGCACAGACAATAACGGCATGGTACTTTGCCAACCAGTCCATACCAATTATCACGTCAAAACTACCTAGTTCTACGGGCATTAGGTCTATGTTGAAAGGATGATTTAAGAGGTTTAACGTACAACCCCAGATAATAGTGTTTAACCCAACTATTCGCCCGTCGGCTAGTTCGACATTATAATCATCATGATTTTAATGAGTAGGTGTGTTAACAATTCGAGAGCAAATGCAGTAGATACAAAATAACTCCTATCGCCCGGTATCAAATAAATAGAAGCATATCTGTTGTTTAGGAGAAAACGTACCTGGTGATGACATTGTTGTCTGGATTTGCCCCGCCATTGCCACGGATACACCTGTGCCTGAGGCCTTGGCATTTTCCAGCCTGATTACCCCCCGGTTGTTGTTTGTTCTTCAATTTCGGGCATCCTTCTTCTGAAATGCCCTGAGCACCACATTCAAAAAACAAGCCTCTGATTAGCCAGTGTTGCCTATTTGGGGGTCCTCCTGCAGTCTACGACCTAAAATGACCAAATCGGTTACACTGGCTGCTTTTAGGAAGCACTAAGGGGACCTCATGGTGATAGTTACATTTGGAAACAGAGGTTTAGGACCCTCCGGTTATGGTTTCTATCTCATTTCCTGCCGGCAATCATAAGCTCTTTCCAGTGTTTTGTCTCTTGGTTTGGTTGCTGATTCTTGGTTGTTTTCCTGGCAGTCGTCATCAAGACTTTCTTTTGTTGTTCAGCCTGACGTTTAGCCCATAGTGTTGGATCTTTTTATCCATTGAGTTCAGTGGCGAACTCAATGGCATCCTGCATAGTTTTTGGCTTAGTCGCCATCACACTGCCATGGATCGTGTCGGGCAAAGCCTCGACATATTTCTCAACTTGGTCTATTTCTTACGGAAACATACCGATCGCACATTAGTGCAAGTTCTTGGAAATTCGTTGGCTATTAGGTTACTCAACGTCGGTTTACCCTTTACCTTCAAATTCCAACTTTCGAACTATAGTTTCTTTGTTTTGCCCCTGGGCTAGTATTTGTCTGTCATCATCTTTTTTCATGTGTCCTCCATGGCATTGTGGGCAAGCTTCAGAGTTAGTGGTCTTAACATGGGAATTCCACCATGTAAGAGCATTTCCTTGCAGGGTACACGTAGCAAATTTGACTGGCATGCTACTGTACAGTTGCTTATGCTATAAACAGATTCCATCTTTTCGAACCACTGAGTGAGTCCGACAACTCCCTCAGTGCCCTTGAGTTAAGGGTTAGGCATTTTAGAGTCGGTAGGTGCATTCACGAGCAACTTGCACAGGCCTTCTGGCACCCGTTCCTGAAGTATGGCTATCATCGCCATTTTGGTTGCATCACGTGCTGCCAGTGCAGCAGTAACGCCTTCGTTAATCATTGCCTGTATTTTGGCGTTGGTGAACGATGTAGTGGTATGAGTGTTGTGACTGGTGTTGGTGTTGTATTCTGGGGTTTAACCTCGTGGGCCTTTCCTCTTCGGTGCCATTTTCGTGTTAATTCACAAGAAACATAATACTCGTTAGATTTCATAAAATCATAACTATGACATTACATATACACATTAAATAATAAAAGAGATCACATTACACAGTTGAAATGTACAATTGTCATTGAAATTAATCGTGGTATAACCAAATCGACATTCATTTAATATAAATTCGATTTTCATAGATAAACGTTAATCCATCCAATTTTTTTCATATATAACTTGGAAAAACATACATGTTCGATTCAGATACAAGATGATTACTACACTTAGGTTACAAGACAAAAGAAACAACCTAAAGCCATACTAGCCGGGATATACCCGTAACACTTAGTATGCTGTACAAGGTAGATAATACCTGAACAAAAGACCTATACTGGGTAGCTAAACAAACAAAAGATCTATACAGTCTGCTAGCTGGGAATAACCTATAATACTTAACAGGCTGCATAGCATAGCTATAACATAACCAAATCTAAGAGTGCTACCAGCATATCCTGGTGATCCGGATGTGACGGACCTTTCTGCGGGTCCCATGTGCTAGTAACTCGACTATCTGTGACTGTAGTTCCTTTCAGAGAACCTCAATGTCTTAGCAACTAGAATCTGTCTCTTGTGGTTCTGATGCTAATAAACTCTGTAATCGCCCTCTGTCTCCTTGGATCTGCTGACTTGTTAACTCTGAAATCAAGGACTCTGTGCTACTACTGTAGTACAGTAGTGACATGAATCTGAACTGTGCATAGTCGCGCATCATGGATAGTCCCAAGCTCTCGAGGCCATCTTAAACCTCTCTATCTATCATTATCTGCTAACGAGATGAGCAGGCTATCCTATCCTATACAACAAGTTGACTCGGCCTCTTAGTACGAGACCGGTATCTATGAGTCCTTCTATAATACCATACATGCTGGTAGTCTCCTCCTCAATAATGGTAGCAAGATCGGTAACCCTCTGATTGACCCCCTCTACGGTGGTCGGTGCAATCTCATCGATGGCTCCTACCAGATCATCCCATGTATCGCTAATATCATAGTCTAACTCCCTAGATGTCAAAATATCTAGGAGGGCTTAACCATATCGACAAATCCTTAAAGGTTCCTCCCTCGCTATGGTAGGTCTATCCTGCCTAGCAGCACCTGCTGCTGAACTCTCCTCGACCTCACGACTAGGGGTGAGAGAAGCAAAACGCACCCTCTTCCAAAGAGGTAAACAACTCTCGGGAATTTCAATATAAGTAGGGCTATTAGGTGTTGGTGATGGACTCTTTTCCCTACCTACTCACTGACTTTTTCTTCACGCTTTATATATTACCTTTTTCTTCTTTTTGTCACTCACCCCCTCGTTTATCTGTGGTAATGGAGATGAAGTTGAGTAAGTGGTGATGGTGGTGGGTGTGGTTTTAGGCATGAAGTCTTCGGACCCTCTTTCCCTAGGAGGGGACGTGATATGGTTGGGCTCATCCGGATAGATATCCTGGCATTCATACGGTGTACAGGTGGGACAGAGTCGGCTAGGAGCTGGGTGGATCCTCCTCCTCCTCCTCTGCATCATCATCATCCCTGTCAGCAGGTAGTAAGCTGGATCTCTCCTTTTTTTCGGGATCCTCATCGTCCTACTTCGGCTGCCTCCTCCGGATCAGTATTAGAACAAAGTCCAGGTGGGGGATGTCGACTGCGGCTCCTCGGGGCCAGGTATGTAGTCCGGCGATGGTGGAACCTCAGGGGCCAAGGTATGTAGTCTGGCGATGGTGGAACCTCAGGGCCAGGTATGTAGTCTGGCGATGTTGGAACTTAAATAGCCAGCCATTCATGTAAGCTTTATGGTGTCCTATGCATAATAGGTGGTCACATCGACTCTCTGGGGAAACCGATGTCGGAATCGTCCTCTCGGATACTGTGTGTTGTTAAACCGTAGAATGCTCAGAATTGACATGATAGTATCTAAATCAAATTTAGCATTAGTTTAAAAGTAGGCTTATATAATGACTCTTATTGTACATATAACTTTATATTATAAACACGTATATCAATCATGAATATTAATCATGCATGCATCTAGCCTAACCGACTAATGCACAATTAGTGTATGTATGTCCCGTAAAAACCCTTTGATTTTTGTTATGAAGGCATAAGTCTTGTTTGTTTGAAAATGGTTATAGTCCAGCAAAAACATTTGACATGGTTCTCTATAACCTTGGCTCTTGATACCAATCTGTAACACCCCCAAATTGGGTCGCAGCGGAATAAGGGTCCGGGGCGTGTTACTTCTCAGATCAACAACACAAGATAATATAAGAACGACCAAAAAGTCATTTAAAACTGATACATTGGATTTAATAAAGCATGTGTTACAAAAGCCCGAAGCTTTACTTGTTTACTTGTTATTATTACAAAGATTTCCAGCCCATAACAGATACACAAAATGTAATGCGACTAAATCTTTAATGCATGACTTCATAATATAACCACCAATGTATCCTTCGCACCTCGTGCTTAATGACCTCCTGAAAAACATTGCATTTAAAAACGTTAACATAAAGTTGGTGAATTTCATAGGTTTATGTAAATGTATATGCAGGACCGCAAGACTTTCCCAGTGATAATGCAACAGATGCAGACATCACAAAATGTAATTACGTTTACCTAAGCTCATGACACCGAAGCTCGACATAATTGAATACAATATATAAATATTGCCTACATTGCCCGTGATGATGTTCAACCCGTAACATCCAGTATCCGACATGATATACGTTCGTTTCCAGTGATAGCTAGTCACCCGAACGGGGAGGTCAATCCCAAATAGATCTATCTATAATCATTCGCGCTCACATTCCAGTAATTGACAGTTCATGATTCATGGGCATAGTGGGTTATCGCTACTTAGGCAAAACGTAATCATGATAAAATGTACACTTGCGTCCAATTTGTAAAACATGCATATGTTTCTCACCCCAAAAACTTGTAATTTAATAATTGTAAAACATGGGGCTATGAACTCACCTTGAGTGAGTAAACTGATAACAAAATATCCCAAGTAAAAACGCGTCACGCTAACGCCCGAATGCAACCTAGTTAATATAGGTCGAATCAGTATTCAAGTACGTTGTCTAACAACAACTGTATATAATCCTATATAGTTATCATCGTACTATCGTTCGGGCTATCATAATTTAAGAGGTCATGACATGACGTACGAGGAGTTAGGACACTTTAAATCGTAAATCCAACAACTCGTCAATACGCCATCCGAAGAAGCCTCATTATGAAATTCCCTAGTAATATAGCACTTCGATAACTAATAACATATATATTCTATATAGCTATATCACCATCTAATCGTTTACGTGAAATCGTATTTATAAAGTAAAAACGTTTATAATTACGCCTTTAGCAAAAATGACATAACTTTGTCGTTTTAAGCCCGTTTCTCGCGTTTCTTACGCCCACGCTTTCGTATTAAGACGAGTGATCATAAAATCACATTTTTAGGTTTTTGAGATTCTGTGATGAATAGTGTTTTACTGTTCATAACAGCTATAAAATCGTTTTTATACTTTTAATTAACGTAAAACCCGTTTTAGTCGTATCTTATTCGTTATAGCTCCGTTTTTAGCGATTCTTTCGAACACGTTCTCGTAATTGAAAGTTTTATCATATTATTGATGTTTACAAAGTATAAGTTTCTGCCATGAATAGTAACTTTTTATAAAATTTGTTTTATAAAGTATTTAGCGTCGTAAACTCGTAACTAGTGTATCTTCTTCGTTATTAATCCGTTTTTCGAGTTTCTTATCATTTTGGAATCCTTATGAGATGTACTATCTTTATAAAACATAATATGGCTGCTTCCAAAATCGAACCAAAACAGAAAGTTTGAGGTTTTGTGATTTAGACATGTTTTAAGCTTGATTTTTGTACCATTAAGCTTCAACACCTTATTACAACTACTTCACAACATTTCTATCTTATGTTTTACATATATAAAGTCCATTAGATCATACTTTACTCAAGTGTGTTCAAGATAACAAGTTTAACTACCATTTTCACTTGTAACTCATAAGTTAACATTAGAAACCCTAATTTGCTCATAAACATGTTCATACTTAACCAACATGTTAGAACACTTATACATCCCTTTTAACATGATATTACCATTCATATGACATGTAAATAAGTCCATATAACATTAATCATAAGTAAATATCCATTTTACATATTCAAAAGTACCCTAAATGGTGATTTAGCTAAATATAACATATGAACACATAAAATCTTAGTTATGAAATGATTAAGCTTTTAAATAACCTTGTGTGGATGAGTAGAGAAAAGAAATATCAATCACACCCTTGTGTATAACAACCTTGGCTTGAAAATATAAGGTGAAAACCCTAATTTCAACCAAAACCCTAATCTTGCAATATCTTGTTAAAACCTCTTCAAAGCTTAACCAACCCTTCAACTCTTCTTAGAATACCTTAAGTATGATGTGTAAACACTAATATGGTGAAAGAAAATCAAGCTATGGATTTTGTATGTTAAGGTTTTGAGACGGGGGCTTATAAGACGTAATGAAGGAAATAGAGAGTTTGATTGATTTTACACCTTGGAAATTGTGTTAGTGTGTGATTACTGGCTGCTAAGGCTCTTTTATGACCAAAGCAAGGACTTCATGGAAGGTTCCTGGGGAAATGTGGTCAGTGCTTACAAAGTGTAAAGATTGGTTCCCTAGGAAAATATCTATCCTTGATATTTAGGGCAAAATTCATGCACTTAGATATTTCTTTGGTCCTATCCCTAAAAATTCGGCCACATACATATATATAAGATGATATTTTGATTATTTTGAGTATTGGGTATAATCGTGGGTATTTGTTTAAGCGTAGTTAGGTTTTGGTGCTTCCGGAAATGCCGAAACGTATTGTATACGAAAGTAAGGCATTTTAGTAACCATAAAAATTAAGAGGAACATAGTTGATAATTATCCTCATAATAATCATTTATCACTTGCGGGATGAAAAACGTTTATCGTTTATGCCCGTTTACATTGAATGATCTATTTTTAGTTTACGTGATTTAGTTAACGATTACGATTTAGAGCAAACGCGGTTAAACCCTAAAAGATAAAAATTATGAATTTACGTGAGTGTGACCAATGACCTTAAATCACGAGTGTGATATTAAGTGGCTCGACCTAAGCCTAGATAAAGCTCAAACAACTACTAATCCCCACGCAGAGGCCCCAAAACACCTAGATGCGGGTCATTGTAACGCAAAGGTTTTACAACTCTCAGGCATGAGTTACCCTAACGTTGCAGTTTGTAGTAAGGGCTCTGTTCGGGGGTTGTTATCGTTCTATAGGAGAATAGGTTAGGAAGGTTCGAACAAAATATAATAGAGGTCTAACGGTTATCTATAGAGAAGTTTTTTTTTTATCTTTTTTAGTTTTATTGAACACAACGGTAAAATTTATGGTTTTTTTTAGAGTTTGGTTTGGTTATTAACTAAATTAAACTTATAATTAAATCTAAACAATCTTTGGTGAAATCTTATATAGTAACGGAATGTATTTACTTAGTCATTGCACTACTCCCAGTTTGCTTCTCTAATCCCTATGGTTTGTCACACTTGTGATGATCTGTTGTAGTATTTCCTAGGTTATGCTACAGATTACTCGACTCCGCCGTTCTATGTAATATTTTCGTTAAGGCAACGCACTGGTAAGGTTTATGAAGATATTACAAGGCCCTAAGGTACATTACATGCATTAAACACTTTGAGGGTTCAACATATTAGGGGTAGGTAGTTTGAGAATGTTACGATGGTATATTTTCTACTACTCATGTTTTCCTAGATGTTCTATATTAATTTAATATTTCTTATGGCTAGGTTTTCAAAGGCCTAACATGCACATCCTATCTCAAGAAGCTATAATAAACGGTTCTAACAACTAGTTTCATGCATTTCATAAGTTAATAATAATGTATTTAGCCTTCCTAGGCATATTAAAGAAACCGCGAAGAACAAGTATTAATCACGCAATACATAGAATATTAAATGATAAAAGATAGTAAGATGTCACTTCATTGAAACTTAGGTGTCAAGGTTCTACAATAGGATTGATACCATAAAAACGCACCTATAAAAGCTGCTACAACTAGTCTTAATAATATCAGGGTTCATATCCCAAAAAAAAGTTTGCACACTAAAACCCTAAAAAACTAGTCTGTATATATAGGAAATAGGCCGCGACGGCGTCGTAGATTTTCTAACGCCTTTTCTTCGCCAAATCTTTTAGGGTTTCTTTTGAGGCGGTTACGTTCTGACGTCGTCATAAGTTTTCTGACGCCGTCTCTTGTATGATCTGATGGCGTCGCTGGGAAATTGCGACGCCGTCTCTAGGCTCTGTGAGCAATTCTTGAAACCACTTCGGTGGAGTTGTAATCTTGTCCGTTTCTTCTCCAAATGAGCCCAAGTCAGTGTTATATCTCCAAAACACAATCCAAGTTCTAAAAAACTTAAAAAAGGTACAATGATTTAATATCATATTGTGGGCATATGGTGCACGATTTAGGGGGTTAAATGACCCTAAAAAGTGTATAAAATGACACCTCATCAAATTCTATGTGTGTTGTAGTCACGTTGGTATGCAGACGCGTTTACAACTGATGACATCAAATAACGTCACTTTTATAGCATCATTTATCCCATTTTTCTTATCCATTTTGTATAATTATTGCATGAATTCGTATTTAATTGCTTAAAGTTGTTATTTGCAGTAATTATGGGACGTAATTGGTGGAAACTTGTGCCTAAAAGGCACACATTTTGCGAGCTAAACAAAGACAGTCGCAAGATACAATTCTGACAACTATACGCCGTTTCACATCAAGGAAGATTACAGCGTATCTGTGCATGCACTTCACAAGAAACCACAAAGAAGTAAAGAGCAATACGCCGTATCCAGAAAACTCTATACACCGTATATTGAAGGTTATTTGAAGATTCTAGAAGATATTAAACGTGGTCCGTACTCCAAGAACCCCAATATGCCGTATTGACCTCAACCAATACGGCGTATCAAATAATTTCTAGACACACTATAAATACAAATCCCTAAAACATCAGTTTAGGGTGTGCTTGACATATTTTTTATACACCTAACCACAAAAGTCGATTTTCAAAAGGCAAGAAAGCAAAGAAGGTCAAGTAACGTGCTTAATTTCATAAGAAACACCTTGTAATCATTTGTACTCTAATATATCGTTTGTTTTTGGTATCTTCACTTTAATTGGTTAGTTTACCTTGGTTGATTCGATTATTATTCTTTTGTGTAAGCATTAATCAGGTTTATGGGCTTATATCCTTTAGGTTTTAGCGATGTTTATGGAAGATTATTGTTTGGTTTGTTTTATCTCAGATTGCTTAATGTATCGTTGATTATGTTTATCAATTTGACTTGTTTACGTGCTTAAGTATGAACCTATCATTCAACTAGATCTAGGAATGCTAAATATCGAGCTAGCTAGATGCCGGGATAGCTCTCCATATCTCACACATTTACATATCTAAATCATAGGGTCACAAATAATTACATGTCCTTGCCATCTGGTGTATGTGACAAGTTTCGTTGGAATAGCAGATGACTAGGACTCAAAAATGACGTTTTGATTCCTTGGTAAGAATTGGATTGTGACTACTTAGTATATAAAAGAGCCGTTAGGCAGTTAAGTTTGTAAAGTTTTAGTTGAGCTAGGGTTTTAATAACGATCACTTATTAAATCTCCTAAGATTGATTATAATCAACAAAAAGTTTTTTTATGCGGATGTGTTTAATTGTGACAGATATTAGAGTTGTTCTAGGTTTAGTAGATGTACCGTCCTAAGTCTAGAAATGTTTTTCCCCTCGAAAATAAGTCTCATTGCAATATAAACAAACCATAATTTTAATCAGATTATCATGGTTAATCAGTTTCCTTAAAATTGGCAGTGACCGCTCTTCTCTCTTTTGATTATCTGCTTGGGTTGTTCGTGTTATGTGTCTAATTTGGGTTTAATTTCACCACCATACAAACCAGTGCTAGTCTATCAGACTAAACACCCCCCTCCTTACGTTAGAATTAGTTTGTAGCATAGGTTTTTCTAATAGATTATATAGATTAAGACTAACATAGACAACTAAAATACTGATAAACTTAGATATTAACGCTCTCGCTCTTAGTGATTGACACCCTACTTGTTAGAAATACAAAAAGTATCGGTCACTACCAATATAATTAGTCGTAGCTCATAGATTAATCAAATGTAATATTAGAAAGCTAACCGGGACAAAGACACATGGAAAGCCCATAAGCAAAGCCCATGTCCGGTTACATATGATGTATAATTTCCCTCTCATAACATGGACGAGGGGTTGTTGTTTGTTCATTGCACATAATCTATCTTCTGTCTTTCTTACGTTCTCTCGTCTAGTACCTTCCCTCCCCATCTACTTTCTCTCTCTCTAGAATTTCTTCATAGTTATTTGGTGTTATAGATTGCTAGCATATTCTACATTTGGTATCAAGAGCCATAGAGTGATTGGTTTAGTTTTTGTGGTTGTTCTTCTTTGTTTCGTTTTTTTACTCAAACCGTACCTTTCTTTGTTTTTCGAAGCTTTTGTGTCACTAAAGGATCATTTACCTTGGTAAATCTGATCTAGTATCTTTATGATATAGGTGTACATGCTTTGAATCAAGAAAAACATTATCTTTGTGCATTTTTGTGTGTGAAAAGCTTTTAGAAAAGTACAATTCTCGATTTCAAAATTTTTGGTCTTTAAAACATAAAGTTGGCATTTTAAAGGTACCTACTAGCTAAGAACACAGGTTGTACAAAAAATTTTGGGAAAAAAAAATCAAAAGTGTTTTGTCTGTGGCATTTAAAGAATTTGAAGTTTCGTCAATTGAAGGCGATATTAAACAATTTCTTGTAGTAGGCGATTTTGCAAATTGCAATGTGAAGGAGAATTAAAAATCTTTAGTACTAAAGGAATTAGAATTCTTAGTCACAATGAGATATTAGTGCAATCTTAGTTCATAGCGAACTTGCAATCTGTCAGTACAAGCGTGTACTTATCAATTCTCTTACAAGGGAATCATTAACAACATTCCCGTTGAGGCGAATTACAAGTTTCCTTTGAAAGGCGAATTAACAATTTCCTTTGTAAGGCGATTTAACAAGCATTCAGTACAAGGCGATTTATCAACCTTCAGTGCAAGGAGAATTAACAGTTTTCTTCTACAAGGCGATTTAACAAATTTTCAAGCGTAAGGCGATTTTAGCAAATTTTCTTTGGAAGGCGATTTATCAATTTCCCTTTACACGACGATTTAACAACTTTTAATAGGTAAAATTTAATCACTTGAACTCCCAATTCAAAACTAAATTTGCTAAATAAATTACTTTCGGTTTATCTCTTTGATTGTAAATCTGTGTAACATTTTTCAATGTCTTTCCGGTTTTTTCATAGAGTTGTAAAATCCTGTGTAGTTTCATAGACTTACGACACTCAAGATAACGCACTAAAAAACACAATTATTTTATGTCATTGTTTGATCTCAAGTAATCTAAACATCATCAAATCAACATGGTTTTCAGTTATTTCCACTTGGACAAAAGATATATCCTTGCTGGTGGATTTGTTACTCTGACGATGCTGAAAATCGTTCCTACCTATGTTAGTCAAGGACTTGTATGATTGTTGGACAAGTCGAATGTGAACTTTCATGAAAAATAGAGAGCACGAAGAATTGATACTTGAATCAGTGAAAAGGGTCAACATTTGGCCTACTGTGAAGGAGAATGGAGTGACCAGAACTTAAATTAAAATATGCTAAATTATCTGCTACTGAGAAAATTAAGGCTGATTGTGCTATGAAAGCTTACAATATCATTCATTCAAGTTCTATCCAGCTGATATCTATTCACTGTGATAATCATCCAGAGTTGCCTAAAGATTTATGTGAGAGAAGTTCTATTTACTGATGCAAGGTACTCTTAATTAAGCAAATGATTGGATGAGAGGTAAGTCTATATGTTGCATTTGATAAGTTTACCTACATTAAGGGGAAAACACTTACAAAGTATTACTTGAAGATTCACTCAGCTAATTAATGATATTGAACATCTTCGGTGGGGGGAATGAAAATCAAGCATTTTCAAGTTTTAATAAAAATTCAATGTTCTTAAACTGTCTTTTCCTCGGAATGAGAAATTTCGTGATTGATGTCATGTATTGGAAAGATTTGCAAAACTACCAACTTTGATCAGCCTTCATGCATAGCTTTACAACACGATACGCCCTGCCAGGTAGTCAATTCTTCTTCGTGAACTGCTAAATCAGGATTCATAGCTTTTGTTTAAATCAGCAGATGTCACACCTCACTTCAATACTTATCAGTCTTCATACATACAATCCTCTAGCTTCAACAACAGTTTCCACAATCTCAATATGGATCATTTCATCCCAGTCAACATTATTCATCTTCTTATCAATCCCAAAAATCAATTCAATCATTCATAGTGCAATCATTCTATTCCACTATCCGTCTCAAAAATGAATCAATCAAACCTTATCTGTTCCACAAATTGCTTATCAATCACCTCAAGTTTCAACACAGCATATGACTGAGTCACCTCTTATGGACTCAGGTCTAGCTATTCTGGTATTCTCTCCAGGTGATGATCCAATTGCTTATCTCAACAAAGCAATGGATTTTCTATCAACTATAGCTTCCTCAAGGTTCCCCTCAACCAATAATCAACTCAGAACTTCCTCGAATCCAAGAAACCAAGCCATTATTCAAGATGGTAGGGTCATAGTACAACAAGTACAGAGGAGACAAGGTCAAAGTTATTTGGTTGGTTATATGAGTTAATGCTACTAGCTTAGTGGAACAACGCAAGGCGGACAGGCCAAGGGTTGTAATTGTACAACTATAAAGGTGAGGGACATATGGCTTAGATTATGCATCAACCTAGTCGGGACCAAGGAATGCAGCATAGTATAAGGAGAAAGCAATGTTAGATGAAGCTCATGAAGCTCGACAAATTTTAGATGAAGAGCAACTCACATTTCTTGCAGATCCAGGGGGTCCAAACATGGTCAAGTGTTCAGACAAAATCATTCCAATACAATGATTCTTTTAGACTAAGGTTCTTGATACTTATGATTCTGACTGTCATGATATCTTGAATGCTCAAGAGGTTCTCATGGCCAACATTTCTAACTATGGTTTTGACATTATCTCAGAGGTATCCCATTCTGAAACCAATCTTAATGATATGGAAAATCAAAGTGTGCTTGCAATACAGGATTTTGAACAATCGCCAGTTGTGGATTTTACAGATAATAAGATTACATGGTTAATAGCAATATCATTTAACGTCACTCTCCACCATATTTGCAAGAAACAAACAGACAATGTTCAAAGAGGGGGGGGGGGACACCACCCCACCCCCACCTTGGGAGGGGGGGGGGGGGGCTAACTAATTTACAGGCATAACAAGATTCAATGTATTATTATGATAGAACAAATGTCTAGAAACAAAGATTAATCAGTGTATATAATTAGAAAAAGGCTACGTAAGGAAACTTAATAATGAATTCAGTACGCTAAGCTAGTGAGATATAAAGATCGGTATAACTTTTTGAACAACGTCTAATATTATATTTAAGCAGTCATGAAAACATGATTGATTCTCCAAATTGGATGATATGATTATGGAGTAAGATTGCAACTGATAAGAGCAAGTATGATACTACACTTGAGCTATAATCTTTAAAACAAAACAAATCAAAGAAAAAGAATGTTTTTTGCAAACATTCACAGTTTTCAAAAGTGAATCCAAAGAAAAGGAAGATTATATGGAAAACAAAATTGATTTGGAAAAGAAGATAAAGGAACTTGATAATATTCTTTTTAAAGTGGGTCAATCTGCTCAAACAGTGCATATGTTAACTAAGCCACAGGCCTTCTATGGTAATATACACAAACAAGCTCTAGGTTATAAAAATCCATTTCACCTTAAAAAAGCTCAGCGGATTAAACCAACCTTGTATGATAGTATTGTTATGTCTAATAAACATGTTGCTATGCCTGTGATTGATGATGAGGAAACATTGATTTTGGATGAAGAAAGTCGATCAAAAATGTCTGAAAAAGCAAAGGATCCAGAGGTTATTAATAAAAACATTTCTCATAAACCTATTGATTATGAAAAGTTAAATAGACTAACTAAAGATTTTGGGAAACGTTTTACTCCACAACAAGAATTGTCGGCTAAACAAGCTTTCTGGTTGCGTATGTCCGATCCTACCAGTAAACCTTTTGATGCATTACCTGTCAAAATCAAAGCTCCTAAGGAACTTCCTAAGATAAGCTTGGTGAATGAAAGCCTTAAAAAGCTTAAATTCCACCTTGCCAAGTTTGACAATGTGGTGAAGATAAGGACTACACCTAATGCTCATACAGAATGTGAATGGGGGTTTAAACATACTAAAGCTGTGTTTAACAATAAAATTATTCCATTTCTAAAATCTTTAAAAGAGATCTTCAATGTGTTTGATAGAGATCTTTTAAATAAAATAATGGAAGTAAAGACAGTTTTTAACCAAATGGACGTTGCTGTTCAACAGTCTTCAGTCGACAAACAATGTTTGGAAATTGCTAAAAAAGAATTACTTTTAGAAAATGATCGACTCTTACAACAAATCATGTCTCAAGAGGTTCTTTTAACTGTGATGAATTCTATGTCGTTGATTGGTGAAACTGTGAATATGGATGAAAAGAGAAATAAATCTTGTGATAAGTGTTTTAATCTTGAGGCCGAGCTTTTGAAATCACAAAATGCGTTTAATGATCTTTTGAAACGTCACTCACAACTTGAAAAACATTGTATTTATCTTGAATGCTCAATACAACTCAATCAAGAAATTTTTCAAAAACGTGAATCTTGTAATAATCAAAATACTCTTGAAATTTCATAATTTTTAGAAAATAATGATTTGAAAGCTCAGCTTTAAGACAAAGACAGTATCATTTGTAAGTTGAAGGATACTATAAAATCACTGAGAGAAACATCCAAGGAAGAAAATGTCAATTATGATTTGTGAAATAGAGACCAAAAATGTGGAACTAGAGAATAGTATGGCAAAATTGATTTCGGAAAATGAGCGTTTTTGTAATGAAATTAATAATGTTAAACAGGTTTTTAAAGAGCAGTTTGACTCAATTAAAAAGACACGTGTTCGTTTTAAAGAACAGAGTGACACTTTAATTGATAAACTAAACTTAAAATCTGCAGAGAATGAGGATTTAAAAGCTCAAATTCAAGATAAGGTTTTTGTGATAACGTCATTTAAAAACAATTTACGAACAATAAAAGGAAAAGATATTGTTGATATTGCTGCACAAATACCATCTGCCAACACTATTATTCTAGGAATGTTCAAGCTAGATTTAGAAGCTTTGGCTCCTAGGTTATTGCAAAATAGGGAAGCTTACATAGATTACCTTAAGTACACCTAAGAACAAGATGATCTTCTTCGGGAAATAGTCGAGCAAGCTAAAGCAGAACAACCTTTAGATAAAGAGTGAGACTTTGCCTCTAAGCATGCCCAACGAATTCAGGAGTTACTTGTATATGTTCAAGATACATGCCCTAATGCGATTAATCTTAGTGCTAAAAAGGTTGCTGTCATACCTAAAAACAAGGACAAGAAAATTAGGTTTGCTGAACCTCTCACATCCTCAAGCAATAATAAACAGGTAGAGTCATCAAAAACATCAGATTCTAACACACCTGTGTTGTCTTCTACAAGATTGAAGTGTTCTACTAGTAAATGCGGATCAAAGCCAACTGGCAATAAAAAGAATGATAGGATCTCGCGACCATCAAGTAGGAACATGAAGAATAAAGTAGAAGCCCAACCTAGGAAAGTTAATAAAAAGAAACGTGTTGCTGAACCTATTTGTGATGATAATGTTAAGCATTCAAAGTTAAATGCAAATTCTGATCTTAATTGTGCTACTTGTAAGAAATCTTTTTTGATGATGTTCATGATAAGTGTCTTCTTAATTTTGTGAAAACTATGAATAGCTGTGCTAAATCTGCTAAGAAACATAAAAAACAAAATATTTGGAAACCTACGGGGTCGTGTAAATCAATAAGTATGATTTAATGATAAGCAACAGGTACAAACAAACACTATAAATTGGTATTTATGCCCTTTAGACTAGGATCACTTCGGCTAACGTAGTGCCTCCTAAGACAACCACTTCCCACTCAGTTGAATCACAAAAACCAGAGCTTAAAGTCTATAATAGGAAACCTAAAAGTGCTAAAAATGTAGGTTCAAGGAAAAAAGCTCAGATTGTAGAATCTAAGAATGCTAACCACTCGGAACCTAATCATACTTGGAGATCCAATGCTACAGATTTTCCATCATCTTCTTCTTTTGTCATGACAGGTTGTCCAGATTTGTTATCTGTATCTGGACTCCCTGATGTTCGAAACACATGGCATGGGAATCGCTCTCACAAAGCTCGATGAACTTTGTTAGAAAATTTTTGGGTTACAGTTAGATTCGGAAATGAGCATATTGCAAGAATTATGGGGTATGGTGACTATCAGCTGGGAAATGTGACTATCTCAAGGGTATACCATGTCGAGGGGCTTGAACATAACTTGTTTTCTGTTGGTCAATTTTGCGATGGGGATCTTAAAGTCGCATTTTGGAAAAACACTTGCTTTATTCGTAATTTAGAAGATGTTGATCTACTTTCCGGATCCCATGACACAATTTGTACATAATTTCTCTTGATGACATGCTTAAAACATCTCTGGTCTGTCTTCTATCCAAAGCATCAAAGACTAAGAGCTGGTTATGGCACCGCCGGTTATCACATCTCAACTTCGGTACTATTAACAAGCTCGCTAAAGACGGTCTTGCACAAGGCATTCCAAGACTTAAATTTCAGAAAGATCATTTGTGTTCTGCATGTGCGTTAGGAAAAAGCAAGAAATCATCCCATCAACCCAAAGCTGAAGACACTAACCAAGAGAAGCTATATCTTTTGCATATGGATTTGTGTGGCCTGATGCGTGTGGCGAGTATTAACGGAAAAAGGTATATCTTAGTGATTGTCGACGATTACTCAAGATTTACTTGGGTCAGATTTTTGAGGACAAAAGATGAAGCTCCTGAGGCCATCATCAAATGCATCAAGAATATTCAAGTTCGTTTGAATGCCACAGTCCGTAATGTTCGAACAGATAATGGAACCGAATTTGTCAATCAGACACTTCGTGAATTTTATGAAAATGTTGGCATCTCGCATCAAACATCTGTTGCCCGCACTCCTCAGCAGAACGGCGTTGTCGAAAGGCAAAACCAAACTCTTGTAGAAGCTTCTCATACAATGTTAATATTTTCTAAAGCTCCATTATTTTTATGGGCCGAAGCAAATCAAATACATCCTGTTTACGAACCCAAAACTGTTCAATAATCCGCTTGTTATACAACAAAGACTCCAATAGCTTTTGCAAGAGAAGTTAAACCGGATGTATCATTCATTCATGTCTTTGGTGCACATAAGTTATTCTACCAATGACAATGACGACATGGGTAAATTAGATGCAAAAGCTAACATTGGTATTTTCTTTGGTTACGCGCCCGTAAAGAAAGCATTCAGAATCTACAACAAAAGAACCCAGAAAATTATTGAAACAATTTATGTGACATTTAATGAGCTAACAGCATTGGCTTCTAAACAATTCAGTTCAGGACCCGGACTTAAATGTATGACTCATGCAACATCCAGTTCATGACTTGTTTCAAACCTTATTTCTCAACAACCTTGTATTCCACCAAATATAGATGATTGGGATCACTTATTTCAACCTATGTTCGATGAATACTTCACTCCTCTACCAATTGCTGTTACTCCAGTTCAAGAAGTTGCTGCTTCGCGAGCTGTGGTTTTAGCTGATTCTCTTGTGTCAACTTTCATTGACCATGATGCTCCATCATCAAGTACTCAATCAACACAAGAACAAGAACAATCTCCAAACACTTCTTAAGGTTTTAAAGAATCACCAAAAACACCAATCTTTCATGATGATCCACTTAATGAATCTCCTCATGAAGAATCATCTTCTCAAGGGTCATCATTGAATGTAAGACAAACCCACACTCCATTTAAACACCTTGGTAAATGGACTAACAATCATCCTATAGCAAAACGTGATCGGCTATCTTTCTCGCTTTGTCTCTACGAAACCGACGCCATGTGGTGTTACTTTGATGCCTTCCAACTTGGTAAGAACCTAAAACTTCACAGAACAAGGACCGAACCATCATGGATCGAATGCAATGCAAAAGAAATACATTGTAATTATCAAAGACTCAGAAGTTAGGAATTGGTGTCGTGTCAAGATAAAGTGCTTTTGATCAAATTAAAATGGATTTATAAGGTCAAGACGAATGAATTTGGCGGGGTACTAAAGAATAAGGCTAGACTAGTTGCTCAAGGATTCAAGAGGGAAATGATTTCGAGGAATCATTTGCACCGGTTGCTAGAATAGAGGCCATCCGTATCTTCGTAGCAAATGCCGCTCATAAGAATACGACAATCTACCAAATGGACGTCAAAACGGCTTTCTTAAATGGCGAGCTCAAAGAAGAGGTCTACGTTTCACAACCAGAAGGATTTGTTGATCAGGACAACCCATCGCATGTGTAAAAGCTCAAAAAGGCCCTCTACGGTCTCAAACAAGCACCACGTGCATGGTACGACATGCTGTCAAGTTTACTAATCTCACAACAATTCTCCAAAGGTGCAGTTGATCCAACACTCTTCACACGACAAGCTGGGAATGACTTATTACTGGTACAAATTTATGTTGATGATATAATATTTGCATCCACTAATATTACCATGTGTAATGAGTTTGCTAATCAGATGACCACTAAGTTCAAGATGTCAATGATGGGGCAGATGTCATTCTTTTTAGGATTACAAATCTCTTAAAGTCCAGAGGCATCTTCATAAACCAATCTAAATATGCTTTTGAAATTGTTAAAAAATATGGTATGCTAACTAGTAATTCTGTAGACACACCTATGGTAGAAAAGATAAACTAATAATACTACATGGGACAACCAAGTTGTATGCTTAACACGATTACTAAGATAAGTATTGGATCCCTCATGTATCTAACATCCAGTAGACCTGACCTTATTTATGCAGTCTGCTTATGTGCTCATTTGAATTAGGCCATGCCTACCATAAAAAAAGAAAGACTTAAATCGGTTAAGATGATCTTTCGATACCGAAAGGAAAACCATAAACATGTACCTGGTACTCGAAGGATACCGGTATGTCTATGACAGCATATGCAATGCCAATCACTCAGGGTAGTCAGAGACACTAAAACGTAAGTACATCCGAAGTGGCTTAGTTTTATTAGTGACAAACTTGTTAGCTGGTCTTCAAAGAAGCAAAAGTGCACTGCCATTTCAAGTATAGAGGCTGAATATATTGCTTTATCAGGTGATTTTCTCAATCTTATGAATGCGTTTTACAACTAACAGAATTATGGTCTTTCAATTCAATAAGATTCCTCTGTACTGCGACAACAATAGTGCGATTGCTTTATGCTGCAATAATGTTCAACACTCACGAGCCAAGCACATCGATGTTCGCTACCATTTCATAAAGGAGCAAGTGGAAAATGGAATCGTGGAGCTATACTTTATCCGGGCTGAATACCAACTGGCTGACAGCTTCACCAAACCTTTGCCAAGAGAAAGATTTAACTTCTTGATTGAAAAGCTCGGTATGAGAAGCATGTCTCAGGAAACGGAAGAGTGATGGTGGTAACTCATATCATGTATCATATGTACATAAGAAAAACATAAAAACCCAAAAATATTTTTCTTTCATATAAATTTTTCAAAAACAAAATTAAAAATTAAAAAAATTAAAAAAGTATAAAAAATATGTATCTCTTGCATGTCTTCTGAAAATCGATAACATTTACGGCCTTATAAATGTCATTCAATAATGATACGAAACTGTAAATGAAGTTCGAGCAGAAGTTTTAAAAGTTTTCAAAACATGCCAAAATGGCTTGCTATTATTTCGGATAGCAACTCGGTCATCATCTTAAAGGCAAGTATTTCAAAAAAAAAACTTGACCTCTCAACGGGAGTTTATTCTCGGGCATGGTCTACTAAATGACTATGCAAAGGCTTGTGATTACGTTGCATCACAACCCGTGCTTCCTTTATTCCATATGTGTACGTGTCAGTGCGCTTATGTGTTAAAATAAGAGAAATCTTATTTTTCATGGTGTTTGGTTTTCTAAATTAAACAATATTTCATCAGAAAATGCTTTTCAAAGACATTTGACCACTCAAACAACGACTACAGCTCTTTAAATAGAAAACGGGTCATTGTTTGAGGGGGAAAAATGTCAAATATCTTCTTTATAAAATCTGTTTTGTGATAATGGAAAAGGTATTAAACAACACAGACCCGAAAGTTAGACCCTCATGGAATAATATACATGGATCAGTTCAAGAGGAAGAGATTGATGCGTACTGATAAACTTCACAAGTTTAATGATGGCACGCTCAATGATGTTCGGACTGCTCTTCACGACATTGCTGCGGGAATAAGAATGGAATATCTGCCAATGAGGAAATGGAGTAACTTAGACAAGAAAAGGGCTCGGGTTATGGTTCAGGATATAGACAAGCAGCTTTATCAGAGGAGGTTGATGCGTAATCTTGAAATGTTCGTTGGTGGAAGGATATACGGGAAAGATCTCAGGCTTCTGGAACGGACAATATGACTTCGTCATATTCTGTCTCAACAAATTTCAGGTCAATTTCTCGTATATAATAAATCTTGTGAATATGTAAATAAGTAGTGTAGACTATAATTAGGCATATATTGTGTTTGAGTACGAATTTTCAAGAATTTCTTAGTAAATTCAATTTTTTTTTAAATTAACGTACTCAAACACCATATAATTACCTCAAAAATTGAGGGGAGCATTAATATGTTCCTATTGCGACTTGTTAATAATTGGACATTCTTTCCCCGAAAGCAGTTATATTTGAATCAATTGATATCCAAAATATTAAGAGATTTAATATTTTTGATAAGGGGAGAAAATGTGATTAAAATATATGTCTAATAATGTAATTTTTAAGATCTCAAGTGTACGCTTTCCCATATATGTGCTAAACTCTTTCAATTAATCGATGCACATATAAAGGGGGAGCAAATGGTTACGTGATTGGCTGAAATGTGGAAGTACCAAAGACCGACCATTTATATTACTGCATTGGAGTTATAAGGTGGTTAAGTTTAGGTATTCATTCCCATGATCCAGCCAGAACCGGAGGGATCTACCCAGGGATATTCCACTAGATAGTGTAGTAGTCCTTAGGTATGAAAAAAGGAGTAAAAGTGAGAATAAGGGAAAAGTGCCGACTGAGATGGAGCTAGTACTGGAACAAACCCAACAAGGTACTAGTTATGAAGTCTCGGTAAGCGCTGAAGGGGTTGAAGAATTAAAAAGAAAAGTTAAGATAAATGGTGAAAAGAAAGAAGCCAACCTTACACTTAGGCAGAAACCGGGTCATTACATCTGCTGTCGAGAATCACAAAAATGATTGCTGACATTGAAGTTTGACATCATGGACCCAATGATGCAATGCACAACCCTCCCCAGCCACTCAGAATCTCTCAAAAGATTTCTGTTTCATTTCTCATGGAGATTACACGTATTTCTATCAACTTTCTCACTCCGAGTGAGTTGGTATTGAAAAGGTGGCAGTCTGCTCCAGCCTCCGATCACTAAAACCAAAGTGCACTATTGAGTCTAGAGCCAAAAGAGATCATCTATAAATCTCATTAGGACACTTGTCAAAATTATGCTTGCTAAGTCACACAATGTGAATAACAAGAAATTATAAAGAGTCCTACGTATTATCCTTGTAATTTTTCTAGAACATCCGAGTGATACTTAAGTATTCACAGTGAAGATGGAAATCATGCTTAAGCCAACATCAAACAAGCTCATGGTAGGTGACTTATGCGATTCTATATGAATCAAGCTTGTGACAACTGGAAAGAAATGATGGTGCGATTCTATATGAATCAAACTTGTTCCAGGATATGAATTGACGATTGATGAACTTTGAAATGCTTAAAACTCTCGATGTGTCACAAAAACACTTTAGCAAGTGACACGTCGATTGATTTTCAAGAAGATTCTTTGGAATTCTATCTGATCACAGGCAGTATTTATACTGATCAATGGGGAACCATGGTTATTGCAACCGTATTCGACGAAGTGACAAAGACACTTTCGTCCATATCTATTGATTATCACTAACCTAAACCTGCAGGTATTCCTGACGATGGCAGCAGCTAGATGTGGACGAGTCAGTTTCATAGCCGCATGCTCATACTCGACTGACATTCATAAAGACATCATGAAATCTTAAGTACATGTTTCAAGACTTCTGCTACTCTGATACTAGATGTCTTTCTTGAAGCGACAAAGTATTATGTTGATACCGTAAGTCCTCCATAAAGTGACAAAGTGTTAAAGTTAAAGAATATCAAGAAAGATGGCTACACACGATTTTAATATCAAGAAAAGTATGAGCATGTCGGTCCGAAGGTCACAAGTGCACAAGATGGAAAATATCACAAAGATGATGATAAAGGAGATTGTATATGGCTGATGATTTCTAAGTGGTCAAGATCATATTCATGTCTAGTCAAAGATACAAGTCAAAGCCTAAAGTCAATGATCACTGCAACATATCACAAGCTAATGATTGAAGTTAAAGACTACGAGCTCAAAACTAAATTTAAAGCATAATATGCTAGGTTTAAGTTTTTTTTTGTAAATTAGAGTTACCTCCCTTAGGGGGAGATTGTTAGAAACACGAAAAGTATCGATCACTTCTAATATAGTTAGTCGTAGCTCGTAGATTAATCAAATGTATTATTAGTAAGCTAACCGGGCCAAAGACATATGGAAACCCTATTAGGAAAGCCTATGGCCGGTTACTTAAGTTGTATAAATACCCTCTCCACACATGGAGAGGGTGTTGGTTAGTTGGTTCATTCACACATAATCTAATCTTTCATTCTCTCTTACTTTCTCTCACTAGAACCTTCCTCCTATCCACTTTCTCTCTCTAGAATTTCTTCATATTTATTTGGTGTTATAAATTACTACACACATTTGACTATAAAAGTAAAGTCCTATGTAAGATTTAACACACATTTCCTTTACAAACAAACACACAAATTCTCTCTTGTTTTCTATATAACCCCGCTGCTCAAAATTATTTTCTAAGGTTTTCATAGTTTGATTTTAACAAAGATTATAAGTATACAAGTGTTATCAAGGGTAATATCTAAGGTATATCAAGGTGATTTGGAGGCTTAGGTATTGATTTAGCAAGGGTTGATTCAAGAAAGAAATTAGGGTTTTCTTAATTAAGGTTTTGGATTAGGGTTACATTTTGGGGTTGATTGTATGTTCATCATCCTCATACACTCTCCTAAGGTCTAACATAAACCCTAATCTTTTCAAATTATTCGTTTTCATATTTTATATACATGTTATATTGTTAATCACCATCTAGGGTTTATTTTATGAGTTTATAAAATAAAATAAGCTTGTACATAATTTGAATATATAAGTAACTATGATGAAATGATGTTTAAAATGCAAAAACATACTTTATATAAGTGTTGGATAATTTATAGATTTAGTTTATAAATTAATTGTTGAAAGTTTATTTATAAAGTTTATACACAAATAATTATGAGGATATTTTATTTGGACAAGAATGATGGACATGAAATTGAGGATCCAAAATATGTAAGACATGTGGTATTAATTAATTTAGAAGACTTGTACAAATTTAATCAAGTAATAATTTATATAACTAGTTTATAAACTATATATATACATACGGACTGTTTTATACATTTTGAGTAGATTCAAATTTTTATAAAATATAAACCCTGCTGATTTAAATATTACATTTTATGAGGATTCCAAATTACAAGGAACTCGAAAAACAAAGCTATAACAAAGAAGTTATGAATTTTACGAGATTACGATAATTAAATATATAAACTGTTTTTATAAAATTTATTTTATAAAAACTGTTACTGTTCGAATCTGATAAAAATATATAAATATTTTATGATGATAGATCATCTCAATAGGAAACCGCTAATTAATTTCTATAAACAATTTTTTGCATTTTTATAAAATACAACAAAGCTGTTAGAAATGTAAAAAGTGGTTTACGAGTGTTTTTGGATCCGTTTGGGCTATAAAAAATTAAACAATAATGTAGTAGTATTTATATAATATTTATACTCCCTCCGTCCCTAAATAAGTGTCCAATTTTGACTTTCGAAGTCATTTTTTAGCAACTTTGACCTTAACTATTTTTTGTTGTGTTATATAATACTTGATGCAAAATATATGAATGGATTGGGTTTTAAATATATTTGTATTGATATAATTTTCATTAAGTATTATATAACACAAACAAAATAATTTAAGGTCAAAGTTGATAGAAAAAAACTTAAAAAGTCAACAGTGGACACTTATTTAGGGATGGAGGGAGTATATGTTTTTAACTTTATAAATATTATTTTATAAAATAATTAAACTATTCATATAATATCATTATATAAACAATAAAAATATTAAATTAAGTATTATTAACAAATAATCAATTGTTGGATATAAATAATATTTTCTTTACGAATACAAATACCTAAACATTTATTTAACAAGTACGATTGAAATATGGTTTTGACTTTTATAAATTAAGCAAAAACTATTAGGTGGTGATGTAACTCTATATTTTATATTGTGGAATTTATATTAAATACATTATACTCATACGACCTATAATTAATTAGGTTGCATTCGGATTTCGAGAGACGTTTCACTTACTTGATTTATATAATGAATTCATTTCACTAGAGGTGAGTTTATAGCCCCTCTTTCACTTGTTTTACATTTACTTTACAAATCTCGGGAGAGAATACATGCTCGTTATAACTTGTTTACATATTTATTTACAATCTCTTTTACATACTCTTTTACATACTTGTTTACATACTTGATTTCGTAACTTGTTTACATACACATGTACAAAACTTTTTACATACTCATTACAACTCGTTTACAAATTTGTTACACATTCATTTTCATATTTCACGATGAGATACAAAACTTGTTTTTACTTATGGACGCAACACTTTACTTTGACTTAAATAATTACGGATTAGCTTAAGTGGCATGGACTGTTAATTACATTGGGTAAGCGCGAATGTTATAAAATAGATCTATTCGAGATTGACAATCCCCGTTCGGGTGAGTAGCGCTCACTAGTTCGACGGATTGAACTAACGAACGTTATACCATATCAGATTACAACTGGATTGGTGTCTACAGGGCCAACAACTACAT
>BQNB010026235.1:0-58817 GCA_026074375.1 Tanacetum coccineum | reverse complement strand
GATGCAGCAAACTTTTATCAGTCTCGGATTATTATAACTATGTGCCTTATTTAGAAGACTGCAACATCGGTTGTGAGCCAGTAAGATGCAGTAAACTTTTATCAGCCCACAGTTTACCTCCACCCTTTAAACGATTGTCACATCGGTATGCGAGCCGACCATGATCCAAAAGTCTTATTTCGGCTTCGGTTTATTACATAACATTTATTATTTTTAGCCGAATTTCAAGTCCTGTGGTCTTTTAACAACTGCCACATCGGTATGCGTGCCGACCATGGTCCAGGAGTCTATTTCCCCACAACACTGACAAAACCTCGATGTGCACCTTACTTTCACCAGAAGGAATCTCTACGAAGTGATTTAAACTAAGAATCTCAAAAAATTAAAGCAACTTTATTTTATTCAACAATTATATAGCGTTTATTAAGCTGGTGGGAGCAAAAAGCCACAATTAACCTATATGAGCTCTAAAGATATCCAACTAATCCACGCTTAGCATTTAACTTATATCAAACTCTATCATTTTTTGTTCTTTGCAAAATTTTAAAGTTAAGCAAACGCTTAGTCTCGAAAGCTAAGGGGAAAGCTAGAGTTTAAAACTTGATCAAGTCAAAAGCTACCAAATTTTACGGGCCTACTTATTACTAATATTTTTATATTTTTATCATCATTTTTTTAATATATATATATCATAATAAAATATTAATTTTTTTAAAAATTTTGGTCAAAACGGGGTTGCGTGGTAACACAAATAGGCACATGTATGATCACATTTCGATAGAAATCCCCCCCACACTTAGAATGGAACCTCAATGTTCAAAAATGTCGGGTTTTACCCCCACACTTAGGAATGAAAAAGGAAAATGCAAAAAAAATTCCAAGTGTAAAAGGGAAAACACAATTAATATGATCAGGATTGAGGATTCCATAATAAGTAAAAGATCGAAGGCCGGATGAAAATTAAAATGAAAATAAAAATGAAAATTAAAATGAAAAACCTAAAGTTTGAATCAAAGTCCCATTTAGCGTATGCAACAAGCCTTTAAACCCCTCGGTATCCTAAGTGGACGAGTTGTAGTCTCGAGAGGGTTTCTAGGAAACACACCCACAAAGTTCAAAAACTAATTAATATGGCTTGGTAAAGGTTTAAAATCATTTTTGATATTTTAAGTAATAAACAATTACGGCGTAGGAGGTATTGTGCACCTACGACGTATATAGATTGACATGTTACAGGTTTAAAATTCCTACGACGTATAGAGGGGTGTCCTCTACACCGTAGGTAAGAAAATAAGGGGACTTATTTTTACTCAGAGAGTATTACGACGTAACAAATGGTTATCCCTACGTCGTAAGCCCAAATTTTTTAGGATTTCTCGAATTTTTTTCTAAGTCTGAATTTTCTATGTATGAAAGAGAATTATGTGGGTTCCTTCTCTACTTCATCAATAAAAACAACCAGCAAAAACCTAATACAAAACTCCCCAAGCCAAAAAGTCCTAAAAATAAAGAAAAAGTTACAAAAGTTAAAAAAAAAAAAATAACGATCAAATTGTCTCCCGTTAGCACTTTTCTTTATTTAACGAGTCTTTAAGTTAGACTCATGCCGACGTCTACGACAACGTTTGAACACACCATCCGCATCTATCTCTTCCATCACTCCGGATCTAATCATAGCCACATTTGTCATGGTTCGCAGTATTGGTTTCCAATACCTTTACTTGCATATGTCTTTCACCTGAACCTACATTGTATCGATTGACCTCAAACTTTTCAACCATAATGGGAAGGGGTTTCTTATACTACATTCCAAGCAACTTGCACTTCCCATCCCTAAGTAATCCTCAAGGTATTCCAGGTCATCGTCGTCATCACTGGTCCTAATATACCACTCATCATGCACACGGTCTTTAATTAATTCCTGCTTGCTTTTCCTCATCATTAAAGCCTTCTGAGTAAAAATGATTATTTAGGTTTTTATCATTAATCGATCCTGCTTCTTCCTCCTGAGAATCAGTTATGTTTTCATTTTCTAAATCGTTCGACTCATCTTGAAATTTTTCCATCATACAATCATCGAAGATTTTTCTCGCTGTCATCTGCCGTCTTTTCCATAACGTACTCTTACCAATCCTTAAAGGACATATCATATCTAATCTGAATTTTGGTTTTGTAGAACCTGGGGGGGGGGGGGGTGAATACGGTCTTTTTGACTTCTTTGAAGTTTACAAAACTTCAACCCAAGTGATAAGTATCCAAAGCAATCGTATATATATATATATATATATATAAGAAAGAGAGAGAGGGAGAGAGAAAGAGAGAGAGAGAGAGAGGGAGAGAGAAAGAGAGAGAGAGAGAGAGAGAGAGAGAGAGAGAGAGGGAGAGAGAGAGAGAGAGAGAGAGAGGGAGAAGGGAGAGAGAGAGAGGGAGAGAGAAAGAGAGACCAAGATATATACTGGTTCAGGATGGGGGGTTTATATCATCCGTACGTCTAATTGCGAATCCACGACACCTATACTATTAATTGGTATAATCCTTATGGTGGACTATAAACTGTATATAACTTCGCTCCACCGATATGCACTAAGCTTAACGCTCACTAAGAACAGCTACTCCTTACAGTATTCTGCCTTTAGAATCCACCCCTAAGAACCCATGATTTGAATTATTCCTAAGACCACTAAGATCATTAGGACCACTAAGAACTTCCCATTGGAAGTATACCAAACCCTACTAGATCACCTAATAATCTAGGTTTGATCAAAAAGATACAAGACTTCTCTTACAACCAAATTGAAAAAATATTGATAGATGAATCAAGCCATAACCTAACATAGAGAGTTCTAACAGAAAGAGTATAGATAGAAGACCCTCAACACAACACACAACTGTAGATTAAGTACTTGTGTTTCTCTTGCGGAATTATGTGTTCTGTCAAAGAATGGTAAGTGAGAAGATTAGAACACAAAAGGATGTTTAGACCAAAATCCTAAATTGGTGAAAACCAATTCGAGTGTGACGCGCTGCCCACGCGCTAGAATCCCGTCTTGGTTTTTCAGGATTTTTCCGTTCTTGCTAAAAACCTTAAATGCATGAGGTTTTTCTGAATGAGATATCGTGTCTTAAAGAAAGACACTTGAAGCACAAAATCTGGAAATAAGGATAGTTTCCCACATTGCCAAAACTATGAAGTGGGGAGGTGTTTATATAGAAATCTTGGTATTGACCTTTAAATTTATTTGTTGGTTTTTACTTATGGGTTCCATCTTGGTTTTTGTGGAAACTAGAAGGGGAGGTTGAATAGTTTACACGTTTGTTTTACGTTTTAAAAGTTTACTTTCAAAAATGTTTAGATCCGAGTTATATGTCTAACCAATTCACAATATGAACAAGCAATAACTATCTAAACTAAAACTAGATAATAACAATAATAATGTAAAGAGATAAGGAAAGAAACAACCAAACCAAGACACCAAGATTTTATAGTGGTTCGGCTATGAAGCACCTCTTCGCCCTACTCTACTCTTCGAGTATCTGACTCGAGATTTCACTATGTCAACAACCTCCCTTTAAGTGGAGAAAACCGTTTACACGTCGCTTACGTTATTTTCTGACACTAAGCTAAATGTCGAGTCCTAATCTTAGCTAAAACCAATCTACCACTTCACAAGATATACACACTCACAAGATCTACACTATCAGATCTACACAATATCCGAATCACACAAATACACAAGATAAATACAATAGAGGTTTGGTACTTAGAAGAAAAGAGGAGAGATCACTAATTAACACTTCGTTTCTTGACGAATACGAATGCTATTATCTTGCATTTAAATGAGAGGGAAGAGATATAACAACCCATAATTTTCATCAGAAGCATAATCAACCTATTTTACTATGATTACAATTGTACGGGGAAATTTTTCGCTTTATTGCATTGCCAATATTTCAATGTGCAATGTAACTTGCATAACTAAAGTAGACGAGCTCACATAACCTACCTATGGCAATCCTATCTTCATATATGTCAAGCAAACATCATAACATGTCAAGTCAATATCATCATATCCTTTTTGCAAAGTACATTATTCCTATAATGTACCAATTGCAATGTTATATCAAGACGGGCTTTAAACCGTTATCGTATATCTCTAAAATCCTAATTCCATGAAAGATTAATATCTAAAGTAAATGTACAAGCTACTAAAGCATATGTACAAGTAATATAACATCTCATTTGAAATATAAACTCCCTCCAAGTCAAGTACAAGTCTTATAAAGCACAATATACAAGTCGTTAAGCTTGATCTCCAAAATAGCCGTTTACCTCCGTTTTCATTCTAGTTTATTCACCACCACTCTTGTGCAAGCAACTACACTCAATATACAATGTGTAATCCCTAATTATTCCATTCATAAGCTTCCATACACATTTTTACACTCAAAACCCTAATTCAAAACTCAGAAACCCTAACCCGAGCTAAATACTACACTATGACCCGTTTCTTCATTTTTATCCATTTTAAACCTCAACCAACACTCAAATAAGTTGTAATAACTTAATTTACAACATTCTCAATCATATTCCATCATCATTCTATCATTTTCCTTCAATTATACAAGAGATAAACCTAGAAAACCCTAATTGTGCCCTAATTGGAACTTTGACCCGTTTACTCATTTTCTACCCATTTTAACCCAATCCACCTATCAAATTTTGATTATAATCCTTAATATAAGTCTTGGGATCAGTAACATATCATTCTTAATCAAATTTACACAAATTACAAGCTTGAAAACCCTAATTGTGCCCTAATGTACCCGAAACTCATAACCTTTGCATTTTGATCCATTTTGAAAGTTTTTCTTGCAATCAAGAACCTTGATGACCATGCTACTTCATCCCTAAGTAGCTTACAAGCACCCATCCTAAATATCTACTCCATTTCATGGTACAAAAATGAACCACATCACCCCTTTGTCTCTTTTCTTAGCCGCGACATCACCAAAGCAAGCCAACACCCTTAAGCTAGTTTCTAGCTTATACAACTCATTCTATAGCCTCTCCTCATCACCCTCTAGCCCTTACACATGTCCTATATCAGATCATAAGCATTCCTTGGCCACCAAGATCATTTCAACTATAAATAGAAACATAAACTCTTCATTTAAACTCATCCCACACTTTCTCCTCTATTACCCTTACATAGCAGCAATCCTTTGATATAAGAGATCCTAAGAGGTCTTAGGAAGGTTCAAGTTCAGAAAGGAAGCAAAAGAACCAAGAAACGAAGCCCCGGAGTCGTTATTCTAGGTGTACGAAGCTAAAAGTCCCGATTTTGACCCGTTTCCAAGATATAAGCTCAAACCTAGGTTCTATCGTCTTCATACCTGCTCCTACACCCTTATAATTTTCATATGATCATACATAAACTCTTGTTAAAGTTTCATAACTCAATTCATGCTCGTTTTTCATTTTGATCCAAAACCGTACACCCAAAACCCTAATTTTATGTTTTTCTTAAAACTAAATATATAATGGTTAAATGTTGTTATAATCTATCTTAGCATGCTTAACTAATGTTAAAATAACCACTTTGTTGATTACTGAAGGAATTTGAACTTAAAACCCGTGCGTTTACGTTTTGAAACCCTAATTTGACCCATTTTGCTTCCTAGCTTAACGAATAGTTATTTTAAACTTTTATTATGATAAAACTTCATATTTTAGCTTATATTAATAGAGTTATAACCTATAAATGACTTTTAGAATGTTAAAATAAGCTTGCATGGCAATTCGGACTTGTTTTACAAAAGTATTCCATGCAAGGGGTATATATCGTAACTTTCTGAAATTCATAACTAAAAGGACTGAAAATGTCATTTTATCAAAGTTATAACTATAGGGGTCTATTATGTCACTTTTCAAAGTGCAAGGTTTACTTTGTATATCTTTTAAACTTGAAGGACCAAACTCGTAAAAGTGCAAACTCCGAGGGTATATTTTGCCACTTTTCATTCTCAAGGGTCTAAAATGTAACATTTTGAAAAAGTATAAAAATGTATTCAAAACATTACAAGACATAACTTTAATTAACGCTTGACGTGCTTAACATTTCCAGATATTGATTAAAACGCTTAAAACCGCTTATGTTATAACCATAATATCATTCATCATCAATGTGCCTTTAGAAATCATGCCCCGGATCTCTATTGTACCACAATACTAGGGAGCTTCATATTAAGGAGTTTCATCTTGGTATTACGTTCTGACTGAGTTGTTGGGTTTACGATTTAAAGTGCCCTAGCTCCTCAAACGTTTACTGAATGACTTCTGAATTATGATGGCCCGAACGGTGATACAATAATTCCAAACTCTTCAATCAAATTCATAACTCTTAGAACCAAAGTTCTAAAGTACAATCTTCCTAAGACTTGACATATTTACTCAGGTTGCGTGACGTGGCTGTTTACTATCATTTTGCTATATCAACCTTCCCCCGTTAAGATTGTGATAAGGTCGTCAGCTTTCATTCTGAAATATTTATTGCATCTACCTATCAGGTGAAGTTCATAACCTCGCCTTTACTTATTTACATGTTTTATAAACCCGCGAGGGGGATACATGCTTGTTACAAACTCTTTTACATACTCGTTTATCTTATAACAATGTGATTACTTTTCAAAGACTTAGTGAAGTTCATAACCTCGCCTTTACTTATTTACATGTTTTATAAACCCGCGAGGGGGATACATGCTTGTTACAAACTCTTTTACATACTCGTTTATCTTATAACAATGTGATTACTTTTCAAAGACTTAGTGAAGTTCATTTGAGTGTTAATCGTTTCGTATTAATCTAAATTTGGATATATGATTTTTACCCCCTGGATGATTATTGCTGGGGGTGGTGGGGGGGGGGTTGGGGGGTGGGGGGGTACATTTAGGTGTTATGGTTCATTGGAGCTTGTTTATGTAGTTCCTATCCTCTTAACCAAAAGTTTCTACAAATTGGTGTATAAATTGGTTAAGTTGGGCTAAATATTTGAGATTAAGTGCTTATCGGTTGTATTCGTGGTTCAAAATGACAAAGTGACAATGTGACGAGACCGGGATCAATTTGGATAACGAATCATGAAACTTAAAGGCTAGATTTGGAATTAACTTTTGTGGCTACGAGTTAATCATAGTATCACTTATTTTGAGATTGAATGGCATTTTACGGAGGCGTTGTACTTATTTTATCTGAAGTCCGGTGTGGTTGGATGCATGATTTCAATGAAAACTTGGCTCGAGCTTAATTTAAGTTGAAGACTTGGTTTTCATCTTAGTTTTCCAGCAGTAAGGGGTTAGATGGGTTGCAGAAACATGGTTAACTATCACTTTAAAGGAGTTTACATTGTATTACTCAGGTCACACGCTTAGTCATTGTGGATAATCGCAAGAGGTGGATGAAAGTCTCATACTTTTGGCCAAGGGTAATTGGGATTAGAGATTTGGCTTGGAGGAACAAATTCTCCTTACACCCGTTCTTCCCAAACTTAGCGCAAGCTTTAAGTCACAAGAATGGAAACTATTCTACTTCCTATTTTCAAGTTTGGTATATTGGGTTTACATCATCAGTGGTTACTTCATATGTTTATCTCAGGTAATTGAGCAACTTACGGCACGGAGTGGCTGGGACTTGAAGATGGCTGAACTGTTGTCATTCACACTTTATGTTTTAGATTATGGGACCTGCATTTTGTAAAAACTCTGATTATAATGAATGATAACTAAAGTTTCCAAAAACGTCTCTTTTAAGTCGTTTTCTATGATTATGATTGTTGTATCCATGAAGTAATACCCCAGATTAGCTTCCGCTGCTATATTGTAAAAATGAGGGTGTTACAAGAGATGAGAAGAAGAGATTAGATCACTTGAAACAATATCTAAGTATGTTAGTGATCAAGAGTTTTAGTGAGAGAAAAAAGTTTTTAGAGAGAGAAAGAAGAGATTGAAAAATTTCGTGCAAAGATGAATTATTTTCAGCAAGGGGTGGACCAGTATTTATAGACAGGAAAAGCCAACGGTAGCTGGCGGCGGTCCTGGCGGTCCCATATATATATATAAGGGGGCCGTCAGTAGACTCTGCTCCCTTTTTTGTCTTTTTGTGGGGAAGGTTGTATTTGGTATAGAAGCTTCCGTTTTAGGGGAAAAATTTGAATTTTAAATTTTAAGTTTTTAATAAAACTTTTCTTTTAATTAGAAAATATTTTGTATAATTAATTTTGTGAAAATCTTTTATAAAAATGTAATGGATGAGAGAAAAATATTTTCTTGATCACTAATCATGCCTAATTATTTGTTTGTTCATACCTTAAGTGATTACTAATTTTAAAAATGGAATTTTACGATTAATAATTTGTAAACGTTTAATTTTATCGTAAACGTTTTTACATTTTGTTATTATCAAAACGTTGAGAGGTCGAAAACTATAAATAACGTTTTTAGACATTATTTGTATTAACAATATCTCTCTTTTTGATGATGACAAAATATAAACTCATTTTGTATAAAATTAATAGTTACACATTATTAATGAGTTTTGTTCCATTTCCTCCCCCCCCCTTTGTCAAATTCAAAAAGAATGATCGTCAAGTTATTGTAGGAAGAAAGAAATGGACGATATCAAGACTCCCCCTTGATGTGAGCCCCCCTCGTTTTCGGGCACCAAGGGATCGATCTCACAAAATTTGTTTGCTACAAAACAATGTTAGAGGTACAAGTGCAAGAAAAATATCCTTTAAGCAATACATGAGATTTAAGTCACCCAAAATAAAGGTTCATTCAATAATCAAGAAACTCATACATAGATAGATGATACATACAACATACAATAAAGCTAAGATAAGCAAGAAAACATAAATCCATAAATTACACTACAATCTAAACATACAAAGGAGATAAGTTCTAGATGATTCATGATTCATAGGGGATGACTTTTGAGCAAAAGATTTCGGGTGACGCATTTATGAGAATTTTTGAAAACATTTCAAGGTGGTGGTGGAAAGTAAAAGGTGATTGCGGTAGTGAGAAGATATTCAAGATGAGCAAACATAATGTTCATCTCATCTCTTAAAGTGAAGAAAAGGTATTGGTTGTGAGAGCAACATATGCAAGTTGACCCATGATAGTATGATAGTTGTAGAAAAGAGGATAGCCCGTGATAGGTGGTTGAGGTTGGGGTGGAGATGGTGGTGATAGAGTGTCATGAATGTGATCAAGAGGAGTGATTGGTGACAAAGAGAGTGTGATATCCAAAGAGAGATGACTTTGAAGTGGTTGAGGGTTTAGAGGTCTAGGAGGAAAATCTAAAATGTTGTCAAGCAAAGGGTTCAAGTGATGAGGAGATGGTTCATTTGAGGATGGTGGTGAGATTTGAAGTTTTGAGTGAAAGAAAGAAGATGTGTTCTCTTGACTTGATGATGTTTGATTAGTGGATGTGGTTTTTGATGGTGCATTTGGAGGAGTTGGAGATGAAGAAGTTGTTATAGGAGAAGGTGTGGTGGTGACATCTTCACCACTAGATATGTTGACAAATAGTTGTCTAGGTAGGATTATGGTGAGTTTGATTTTCTTAGAAGGGTTAGATGAGGAAGCATTGGTGGAATTCATGGTAGAATGATGTGAGGAAGATGAAGATGATGATAGAAGTGGGGAGGATGACTTATTAAATTAGGGAGGAAAAGATCAAAGTAGAAAAGCATGAGAGTTGAGTTTTTGGATTCCAAAAGTGGTAATGCAAAAGGTTTAGCTGGGTCTAAGAAAGAATAGTCAACTGCACAGAAAATCAGAAGCCACAGTAAAAATTCCGTGACTTCTGATGACAGTCTCGTAAATACCTGGCGGTCCCATATATATTAGGGGGCCACCCATTAGTTATAGGAGCCGTTCTCTAGAGACAGGAGATTTTTCTAGGTTTCCTAATTTTTTGTAAATCCTGTACAGAGATAGTTTCCTATTTTTCCCTTTTGTAGTCAATTCCAATTCACCATGAATCATTTAATACTTAACAATCAAGGTTATAAGACTAAACATCCTATGCTAAATCAAGAAATCATATGTAGGCAAATTGACAATTTTATAAGCATGCATAATATAACAATAACCAAAGTGTATCAAGGTGCATGCAAGCATGGGTTTAGGATGATAAAATTGAATGATCATCCAAGGCAAGTAATGTTGCCTGTACTTCGTACTAAGTTACTAATAAGTATCATAAGTTTGAATACCTAAGCATAATAGATTGGTAAATAATATAGATAATAACGTCATAAAGTAATTTCCCCCACAACTCAATTCTTCATGTTTTTCCATAACCTTCTGAGACTTTTTCTGATTGACCTTACTCCATCACGCTGTTCATCTCGTAATTATACTTGATGGTTGATGATTTTGGTTTGGCGGGTGTAAAATGGTTCTAAGTAAGGGTCATTGTTAGGTGGGTTTTGAAAAACTTGAGGAACTTGATTGGTTAACGAATTGACATAACGAATGGGGGAAGGGGTACTTGCACGCGAGGTCCCTTTGTCATTTCCATCATCATCATCATCATCATCATCATCATCATCATCATCATCGTTGAGATGAGATGAGGATGGTTGATCGAAGGTGGAGGAGGAAGTGGAGTGACGGCCTCTTCTCGTGCCATGATCCCTTCTGGGTTTTTGCTCTAGTTGAGCGGCAAGAGGATTCATGACACGATCGTACAAGACATAAGATTTATTTTGCAATTCAGGATTTTCACCAATGATGAAATCAAACAAGCAGGTTAATAGCATACCATAGGGTAGAATTAACCTAGCTTGCTTAGTAACCTACTCCATTTGTTTTGCCATGAAATATGCAATATTAAATTTTTCAGAGTTTGCAACACAATAAAGCATATAACAAAGACATGCGGGAACGTGGTCCCGATTACCCCCCAAATAGAAAACATTTTCCCGAATTATTTCTTCCAAAGGTTTCAAAGTTGACACAATTTTACAAGTGAGAATTTGATAATCTTGAACCTCAAATTCTTCTTGATGACGGATGCGAGTGACTTGACCTTCTTGATCTTCTCGAATATAAGAGATAATATCATCGGGAGAAGGGAGGTTGGTTTGATATGGGCCTTCTGAAGGGACACTATATACCAACTCATCAAGTGACCATCTGTCACTAAAGACATACACACCCTCACAAGGTATTATAAGAAATTTGAGCAAAGTCTTCAAGAGAAAGAGAGAAGTATTGATTTTGAATAACAAATTCAACAAACATTTGACCTTCATCGGAATAACTCAATTGATACCGACTGTAAAACTCAAGAATAAAACGAGGACACACTTGTTCATTGATTTCAAGGAGACACTCAAACTCGAAAAAATGGAACAAATACCGAACATAGTTTAGATCCATAAAGTTATCAAAAACCACCTGACCCTCGTGAATGTAACGTTCTTTAAGGTTTCTTAGTTTTTCTTTTATTGTAGAACGGAATTCATGTGAAATTTTATAGATATAGTGCCTTGTATAGTGCCTTGAAATTTTATAGATATAGTGCCTTGTATTTTTGTAATCTAGTATGTGCCTAAATGTAACAAATGTAGAGTAATGATTAACTCGACCTAAACATAAAATCCTAAGAGTTAACCTAAACGCTCCTTAATTTGATTTTTCTCATCCAAACAAGTCGAAAAATACATATGAATTATGTATCTCGAAATTTGTTCATGAGATCATTATGCATGTGTTTGAAAACATTTTTAGGTTGGATTAACAATGCATTACAACAATTTTATTATGTTCCTAACGTGAGTGATTTGAAAATAAAATTGGGGTTTTGGTTCCAAATCAATTTTTATACAAGCTCACTTTATGCAAATCCTATGTCTATGGGAAGCATATTAGTTATACATTGTATCATAGTAGTCCTAATTGTATGAAATTGAAAGAAAAATTGAAAATCCCCAATTTTAATTTTTGGTGTTCATCATAAACCCTAGACTCAAATTGAAAGAAAATAGATGAAATGACTTACAATTGATGATCTTTAAGATGTTGTGAATGATTGTAAGTGTTGATTTTATCTTTAATTTATGTTTTGATGGGTGATTTTGAGTTATTGGGTTGTTTGAGTTATGTTCGTTACTTGCAGCACGAAGGGGGGTGTTTGTTTTTGTGGTTTGATTTTTTTTGACTAAGTGTTCAATATCAAGTTCTACTGATGGCGGTTCCAAATATATTGGGGGACCGCCTATGGTATGGGGGACGCCCTCAGTAAAGGATTTTAGACTCAGTTTTTGACAAAATTTACGAAAAAGAGGTGACATTTTTAATGCATTTCGCGAATTTAAAGATGCATAAAGTACTGTCCGTATGGAAGTATTTAAGTTTGATCCACGACACGGAATGGAACACGAACTAGAATTGAGACAGAAGAAGGAGAAGCGGACTAATATGATTTATAGAATGTGTTCTATTATTCCTAAACCAAGACGTAGATAGTTAAACGATTTACGTTTAAGGGGTTTAGTAAGAATGTCAACAATATTGTCGATGGGCGACACTTTTTCAGTTGAGATATGTCCTTTCTGGACATTATCATGAAGGAAGTGGTGACGCATTTCGATGTGTTTGGTACGAGAATGTTGCACCGGGTTTTTGCTAAGGTCAATTGCGCCTTTGTTACACATGATGGGAACATCGTCGAGTCGTACGTCGTAGTCGATGAGAGCTTGTTTCATTCATAGTGCTTGTTGACATGCCTTTTCGGCACTTACGTATTTGGCTTCGATGGTGGATATAGCAAGAGCGGTTTGTTTCTTCGAGAACCAAGATGTCAAAGAACATCCCACGAATGTACAAATACCGGCTAGTGCTCTTTTGATCCACATAATCTCACACGCATGATCAAGTGCATATACAACTGTTTTTCTAATGCGGTCCCCTTAGGATACCATAATCCTAAGTGCGTAGTGCCTTTAATGTATCAGAAGATACGCTTAACCGCTTCAAGGTGAGAGGTTTTGGGAGCCTCTTGGAAGCGGGCATAAAGGCATACACTAAACATGATATCGGGCCTACTTGCCATTAGGTATAATAAACTACCTATCATGCCTCGATACTTGGTACTATCTACCAACTCACACCCTTAATCTTTCGTGAGTTTAGTATCGGAGGACATGGGGGTTATTGTGATTTAAAGACTTCATGATGATCTTGAAGTTACTGCTGCTAAAGTTTGTGATACTGCTGCTAAGCTAAAGTTAGTGCTGTTCATTACTTAATGAAAATTATGCTAAGAGTAGTACTGCTAGTGTAAACTCAGTTACTACTGCTATGTAACTTAGTACTGCTAGTAGTAATATTAGAACTTGCAAGTTACTACTGCTAATTATAGTTTAGTATACTTCTAGAGTAAAGTTTAGTAACTGCTTAGGTGAATATTAAAGAAATATATCTAAGTAGTTACAACTTAGCTTGTAACAGTTAATGCTTTGGATTAGAAGTTATTACTGCGTTGTTAAGGAGTAATGTTGCTGGTACAAAGTTACAACTGCTGAAAGTTACAACTGCTAAAAGATACAACTGTTGAAAGATAAAGATTGCTTGAAGATCAAAATTACTTATGAGATAAGGATTGTTATTTATAGAATAGATCTTTGAGAAAAATCTAAGTTTTAGTAATATATTGTAAATCGACTAGGACTCCTTGGTGTATAAAAGGAGGTCCTAGGGCATAAAGTTTAATACCAGAAATCTAGAAATCTTTTGTTTTGATATCGTTATAGCTTTAAGGTTTTGTAACCCTAATACCAGGAGAGTATTTGTATTATTTGTAATAATAATATTGGAGCTTTTATTGTTGAAATTATATTGTTTTGTGTTGCTGAAGAATTCTTTTTATTAAAGATTAGATTCTGCATAATCTTTAGTATTATCAAACAAAGTTTCTTAAACTAAGTTGTGTTTGATTTATCTAGCATAACTAAACCTTAAACAAGCTTAAGGAATTCGATCATTAGAAGTTAACTGGGATCAAACAAGTGGTATCAAAGCTTGTTGCTTTGAGAAACTTTGCTAAGAAGACATGGATCAAGACTTAGTATGTAAAGAGCAAGCATCAAAAAGTGCCTATGCTCAAACCAGGTGAGTATGAGCTTTGGAGGATGAGGATGGAATAGTACATCCAGATGATTGATTATTCTCTATGGGAAGTTATAGAGAATGGTAATGCACCTCTAATAACAAAAGTTGTTAAAGGTGTTGAGACTACAATTGTTCTTCCTACATACTGCGAAAGAAAAGCACCAAAGGAGGTAGAGTTGAAGGCAAGAAGCAACATTATGATGGGCAATACCCTTAATGAACAACAATTGAAGTTTAACCTCCATGCAAAGATTGCCAAGTCGATGTGCTCTAGCTGTTGAACAAGAGGTTTGGAGGGATGCTGCTACTAAACAAGACTCAAGAGGAATCTTCTAAAGCAGCAGTATGAAAATTTTACTACATCTAGCTTAGAGGTGTTAGATCAAACCTTTGATAGGCTTCAAAAGCTTATCAGTCAGTTGGAGATTCATGGTGAAAGTATCTCACAAGAAGATGTGAATCAAAAGTTCTTAAGAAGTCCTGTCACCAAAAATGGAACATACATAGCAATATTGTGGAGTAACAATCCGAGATAGATACATAAAGCCTGGAAGAACTTATGCAAATATCAACGCTGAAGATTCTATGAACCAGAGGTCAAAGGAACATCAAGCTCAAGCACAAACACACAAAACTTAGCCTTTATGTCCTCAAACAACACCAGCAGTACAAATGGAGCAGTTAATACTGCTTATGGTGCTACAACTGCTAAGAACTCAAGCTACTGCTGTTAACTCAACAATAATTGTACAACTTACTGATTTTTGTCCATCCTGTGCTTTCTTAGCAATCAACCAAGAAAGTCCACAACTTGACAATGAGGACTTGCAACAAATTAATCCAGATGATTTAAAAGAGATGGACTTAAGGTGGCAGATGGTTATGCTAACAATAAGGGCAAGGAGATTCTTAAAGAACACTGGAAGAAAGCTTACTATTAATGGTAATGAGACCATTGGGTTTGATAAGTCTAAGGTGGAGTATTACAACTGCCACAAAAGGGGACACTTTGCAAGGGAGTGCAGGGCTCCAAGGAACTAAGAAAACAGGAATAGGGAGAACACAAGAAGGGTTGTGCTAGTGGAGACAACTACTTCTAATGATTTAATGTCTTGTGATGGTTCTGGTTATGATTGGAGTGATCAAGCAAAAGAAGGTCCAACTAACTTTGCACTCATGGCTTATTCTTCTACAAGTTCTAACTCTGAGGTATCTAATGATTCAAACTGTTTATCATCTTGTTTGGAAAATGTTAAAATTCTTAAAGAACAAAATGAACAACTGTTAAAAAACTTAAGGACATCTAAGTTAAATGCTATTGCTTATAAAACAGGTTTAGAGTCTGTAGAAGCAAGACTTCTAGTTTATAAAAAAAGAGTCTATTTATGAGGAAGATATCAAGGTCTTAAAACATGGGATTCATTTAAGAGAAGTACCCATTACAGAGCTTAAAAGGAAGTGGAACTGACTCAAAAACAAAAAGATAAAATTCAGCTAACAGTAGAAAATTTTGAGAATTCATCTAAAAACTTAAGCAAATTAATAGATTGTCAGATAGTTGATAAGTACAAAACAGGTTTAGGGTATAATGCTGTTCCACCTCCATATATAGGAAACTTTATGCCTCTAAAACCTGATCTGTCATTATTTGGTTTAGAAGAGTTTATAAGTGAGCCTATAGTCATTAAGCCTATAGTTGAGAAAAGTGAAGCTAAGGCTAGTGAAGCAAAGCCTAAAATAGTTAGGAAGAATAATGGTGCTCTAATTATTGAGGATTAGGTGTCTGAATGTGAGGAAGAAGATGTGCCTCAGGATAAGATTGAAACGAAAATAGTTAAGCGTAGTTTTGCTAAGATAGAGTTTGTTAAACCTAAAGGAAAAACTACTAGGAAAACTGCTAAACAGGTTAAACAACTTAGGCAAAACATTCATACTCCTAGAGGCAATCAAAGAAACTAGAATAATATGATGTCTCAAAGATTAGGAAGTAACTTTGAGATGTTTAACAAAGCTTGTTTTGTATGTGGAAGTTTTGATCACTTGCAGATAGATTGTAAAAAGGTGAATAAAAAACCGTTTCAAAATACAAAACCTGTTTGGAACAGTGCTAAAAGGGTGAATAATCAGAATTTTGCCAAAAAGACTCACCCCTGCCCTAAGAAGAACATGGTTCCAAGAGCAATACTAATGAAGTCTGGTCAAGTATCACTTAATACTGCCAGACAAGTTAATACTGCTCACCTAAAAATAACAATGAATAGTGCTAGACCAATGACACAACTTTTTAAAACAACACATTCAACTGTTAAGAGGCCCATTCATAAGAATACATCATTTAAAAACAGTAATCTTAATCAGAGGGTTAATACTGTTAAGGATAAAAATGTTAATGCTGCTAGGCCAAAAGCAGTAGTTAATGATGTTAAGGGAAATAATGTTAATGCTATTAAGGCCTCAGCTTGTTGGGTTTGGAAACCCATGACTAAAGTTTTAGACCATGTATCTAAACATAACAGTGCATCAATCACCCTGAAAAAGTTTGATTATGTTGATACACAAGGCATATCCAAGTCAGTGATGGCTTGGGTCCCCAAAAGAAACTAATTTTCTTAACTAAAGTGCAGGGCAATCTACAAATGGATTTACAGGATAAAAGAGTGATTGATAGTGGATGCTCAAGGCACATGACAGGGAACATGTCCTATCTTACAGACTATGAAGAGATTGATGGAGGATATGTTGCCTTTGGAGGTAACCCTAAAGGAGGGAAAATCACAGGCAGAGGTACAATCAAAACTGGTAATTTAGATTTTGAGAATGTGTATTTTGTAAAAGAGTTAAAGTTTAACCTCTTTAGTGTCTCACAAATGTGTGACAAAAAGAATAGTGTTCTCTTTAATGACACCGAATGTATTGTTTTATCTCCAAACTTTAAGTTAACTGATGAAAGTCATGTCTTATTTAAAGTTCTTAGAAAGAACAATATGTATAGTGTTGATTTAAAGAATATTGTTCCTAAAGAAGGTTTAACTTGTCTCTTTGCAAAAGACACATCTGATGAATCTAAACTTTGGCATAAAAGGCTAGGACATTTAAAATTTAAAACTATGAATAAATTGGTTAAGGGAAATCTAGTAAGAGGTTTGCCTTCTAAACTTTTTAAAAATGATCAAAATAGTAAGATCAATCAGCCAACCTTTACATTTGTTGCATATGGACTTGTTTGGTCCAATGAAGCCCGATGAGTCCAACAGTGAACACTCATCAGCCAACCTCACATATATGTTCGCATACAGTGTCAGTTTGTTTTTGTCAAACATTTTTAAAAAACTTAATAAAAAAATGTATTCCTACACAGTTGTCACTGATGATTATATAGTTTTATCTATGGTTTCCCCTTTCTAGGCCTACTAAGGGATGGAGACTATGAGGCATACTTAAGTCCTTTTATAACTAGAGTATAAAATCTAGTAGATCACACAGGCTCACAGGTGACAAGATAATGTGAACAATAAAAACTGCGTTCTCAAAATACCAACAGAAATGAACTCAGATTACTGTGCAATGAAACGAGCATTACGCAGAAGCTCAGCCTGTAAGCTAGAACCCCAAACAATAATGGAGCTAGCTGAGCGCACAAATAGAAACTCATCTCAATTACAGGCCGTGCTCAGGAGAATGCTAGCTGATTTTCAATTACCCACATCCTTTTTGGGCTGAAGCAGTTAATACTCTTTGCTATGTACAAATAGGGAATTAGTAACTAAGCCTCATTACAGACCCTTATGAACTATTTCTTAGTAGAGAAACCATTTTTAAGCTAATGAGAACATTTGGGTGTCCTTGTTACACCCCACTATCTCTCAGACCCCTAGCAGATCACTTAGGCAGTTTGATGGTAAGGCTGTATGACAAGGCTTCGTTATTTCGGAATACACTCAATCAATAGTACAAGCATGTTAGAGTCAGTCAATACATTAGACACTAGACAGCCTTGCAAGAGAACTCTTACTGTCAAGTATTATGAGCAGTCATATCCAATATTGCCCTACAAAAAAAACAACAAAACAAAAGAAGTAGAACCAAATCAGGCTCTTTTTCGATATTAATCCGACACTCAGTCAATGAATTCCTACAGTCCCCCATTCTCTTCACCGGGAAATCTAGTCTAATGGTAATGCATGTACAAAAGCATATGATGATGGAGGTAAAGCTAGAATGGAGACAGTACATGGCAAAGATTATACACTGCTACCATTATGGAGTGCTGATCCACCATTCTCTCAAAGTTTAAAGAGTTCTCCTAATACTGGATTCCAACCTTTAAATGATGATGGAAAGAAGGTTGATGAAGCTTTAAGACAAGAAAGTCATAGTGATGATCAAGAGAAGGCATACATTACTAACACTGTTAATGCTGCTAGCCCAAATGAAGTTAATGTTGTTGGTGCAAAAACAACATAATGATCTTCTTGCGATTCTGATTCACCCCCCTCCGCCTCTCTTCCTTCCTCCGCACCTCACACGGCTCACAATCCTTTCAATACCTCCAAATAATGCCTGAATTGGAAGATATTGTCTATTCAGATTATGATAAAGATGTTGGTGCAGAGGTTGACAAGACAATTTTAGAAGCATTCGCCTGTCAGCCAATTCTAAACTACAACCTACATAAAGAACATCCTTTGAAACCCACAAAAATAATTGGAGACTTGCACATTCAAGGCCCTCAAACAGAAGAATGACAAAGAATTTAGCAAGAACATGGTTATGTTTACTACTATCCGGAAAGACAACCATCAAAGCATTTTCAAAATTGCTTGTTTGCTTTCTTTTTATCATAAGAAAAAACAAAAAAGTTAATTCATGCATTGAAGGTTCTAAGCTGGATAGTGGCTATGCAGAAAGATCTTCTACAATTCAAGTTACAAGAGGTTTGGACTCTAATGGATTTACCAAATGGCAAAAGGGCTATTGGCACTAAATGGGTCTTCAGAAATAAAAAAGGATGAAAGAGGAATTATGATTAAAAATAAAGAAAGATTGGTTGCTCAAGGGTACACACAAAAAGAAGGGATTGACTATGATAAAGTCTTTGCCCCTATTGCAAGAATTAAAGCAATTAGGGTATTTTTAGCTTATGCCTTATTTAAAGACTTTGTGGTGTACCAGATGGATGTCAAGAGTACTTTTCTTTATGGTAAGATTGAAAAGGAAGTCTATGTTTGTCAATCACCGGGATTTGTTGATCCAGACTTCCCTGATAAAGTATACAAAGTAGAAAAGGCACTGTATGGATTGCATCAAGCTCCTAGAGCTTGGTATGAAACATTGTTAACATACCTGCTGGACAATGGATTTCAAAAAGGAAAAATAGACAAAACTTTGTTCATTTTAGAAGGACAAAAGGTGAAATTTCCTGTTAGATCAAGTATACGTCACAATTAGCTAATCCGCGTTTTTCGGCTCACTACGCAACAATCTTCTGCATTCGAGTTACTGAGCAAAATGATGCATAAAGAACAAGTCATATCAGATGCACAGTTCATGTGAACTCCCATTCTTCTTCAGAACTCCAATAAACACGCAGACTACGCGAGGATGGGATTTTTTATCAATCAAGATAAGTATGTGACTGAGATTTTGAAGAAATTTAGTTTTACTGATGTCAAGACAGCAAGCACACCTATGGAAACTCAAAAGCCTCTGCTCAAGGATGAAGATGGTGTAGAAGTTGATGTTCATATGTATAGGTCAATGATTGGTTCATTGATGTATCTTATAGCTTCAAGACCTGATATTATGTTTGCAGTATGTGCATGTGCAAGATACCAAGTCAACCCAAAAGTGTTACATCTTCAGCCACCTATGAAAAGAACTTTTAGATACTTAAAAAGTTCAACCTAAATTGTACCTTTGGTATCCGAACAGATTCTCCTTTTGATTTTAGGTAATTTGTACATATAACTGATAGTAATTAATGCTGGAGTAAAGCTTGGATAGGAATTACCTTTCAACAGAGGTTGTCAATTCCTTAAATGCTAAGACAATTTCATGGTATGCACAGAAGCAGACTGTGGTTGCTAAATTCCACAACAAAGCTGATATGTTAGCTGCTTCACAGTAGATATCTGATTCAAGTGGTATAGATTCAGGATTAATTGCAATGATATGGTATTCAACTTTATGCATACAAAGATATATATTAGATAATGACAGTATTATATGCATAGTTAAGAACCCTGACTTTTTCATATTAAAAAAAAACAAAGCACATTGATATTGACATCACTTTTAATCAGAGAATCCAATGAAAAGAAGCTAATTCAAATGTCAAGATTCATACAACAAGAATGTTACATATTTTAGATTACAAAAGCAATTTGATGTCAGTAGATTTCAAAATATTGATTCTAGTATTGGCAATGCTAATCCTGAAGTCTTTGATTAAAGAAGATGTTTGGAATAGAATGAGAAGCTACTAAGATAAAACTTGGAACAATGCTCAAACTTAAACAATTTGCTATTAAGTATATTATGTTGCTAGTTATATTAATACAGCTAAGTTAATATTGTTATTATACTTAATACTGTTAGGTATAATTAAATAATGCGCGGTTCAAGAATAGTGGAGAGCGAGTTGGCTGAGAACTACTAAAACACTAGAATCAGACATGTCTGGAATTACACCAGACAAAGTGGGATTCTCCTGGTGAGAAAAAGAATTACAGAGTCATGTATGGTGACTTGACAAAAACAGAAAGCGACTAAGTAAGACAACACACAGAGAGAAAAGTAACGCACAAACAGAAATTGAGAGACACTAAAAATATAAGAACAGAGCAGAATGTGAGACAAAAAATAAGAATTACAAGTCAGAACACAAACAGCAGAGAAATAGATGAGCTCGACAACAACAATAAACTGAGACGACAGACTATCTTTTGGCAATTAGAGATAATTGTTTGCGTTATCAAAGTTAATGATGTTTAGGCATAACTTACTACTCTTACTGCTCTGGTTCTAAAGTTAATACTGCCTCTTGTATAACCTTACCTATTGTCTAGTTCAAGTGCTAACTGCTGCTAAAGGCTTACAACTCTACTACTGCAACTATGGTCTTACTAGCGATCTGAAGTACTTTACATAAACTAGAATTGAATACTTCTCGATTAAGGCTTCGCTTCTCTCTAAATCCCCCCCTCCCGCCCCTCCACCCATGCCCCTACCCTCCTTACCCGTTCCCCTCGCACTTCCATCTATTCGCCCTACCCCACCCGTACCACCACCCCATGCCTCCTCCCCATCCCAATACGCAGGATATCAAACATCCTCCCCCTCTCTCACCACCACCCCCCCCTCCGTCACTACGCCTCCCCGCATCCCCCTCCACGTTTCTCTCTCCCTCGCAATAATTCCCGCTCCCAAATTCGTTATGCGTCCCCTCTGCTCACGACCCTCACTCGCGTCCGGTATCCTCAGTATACATTACACCATTCACTGCTCCCTCTACTCTCCCCCTCCTGACTCTCGGCCTTCCACTTTCCCTGTCCATCTCACTATGTCACCCCGTCCTCCATGCATTCCCCTCCCACCCCCCTACCCCCTACTCTTCCGTCCTAACCCAATCTCTTCAGTCGATCACGCCGCTTGTTTTTTTCCTCGCGTCTCTTGTCTTTACCCCTCCGCACTCGTCTCCGCCGCCTCACATTTAGCTATCACTCACATAATCGGATTCAATCTTACAAATCCTCCTAATCACAAACCTTACTCAAATTCATCATTCATCCTCAAAAACCCCAACAAATGTCTACCCACAAGTTTGCTGATACACACAATATGGTCGTAGTTTTTGTCTAGTACCACCCAAAAGTAAAAGGAATTTGAGCAAAATATTGATTTTCTTAATGTAAATCCTATCAAATGGCACCACGGTTTAATCTACTATTTAAACCTTCTGTATTGAACAATTTTCAGGATCTGTTTACTGGAGAAGTTCAGTTACAAGCCTAATGGATAGGAAGAAGGAGATCAATAACTGAATCCACAATCAGAAGAGTCTTCAACTAGAAGAGCTGAAGGTGTTGATTTTCCTTCCTATCGCTAAAACTTTTGAACAACTTACTACGTAATAGGGTATGAGACAACTCCTCATAGAACTACTTTTTATAAGGCAAATCTTTTTCTCCTCAATGGAAATTTCCTTTATTCATACTATTTTATGTTGAATGCCTAAGCTAAAACTACGCATGAAAAATATTAGTAGCACTATGGCTTCTGCAATTATATGTTTAGCTACAAACCAAAGGTTTAACTTTTCCAAGTATATTTTTGAAAGTATGGTGAAGAATTTAGATAATGTGAACAAATTCCTGATGTATCCAAAGTTTGTACAAGTCTTTCTGGATAAACAAGTTGATGGGATGTCAAAACATAATGCAATTTATGTTATACCATCTCACATAAAGAAGGTGTTTGGAAACATGAAAAGGGTAGGAAAAGGATTTTCAGGAAGGGAAACACCCTTATTTTCAACAATGATGGTTCAAGCTCAAGAAGACATGGGTGAAGGTTCAGCAAATCCTACTGATCCCCATCACACACCTACTATTATTCAACCAACAACATCTCAACCCTATTGGTTTTCTGTCTTTTTGTTGATATCTACTTCCTGCACAATACAAATGCAAAACAAACATATATTTGGCAGTTTTTGGTCATTTAAGCTCTTTTTTAGAGGTAAAAGATATGTGTAATTAAGCACTTATCAATATGTTATCATGAAAGATTTGCACCAGAAGCCATTTATGTATTCCATGATGGGGGACTTGATTGATTAAGTCCTAGAAACGGATCCAGGCACTTTTGATGGTTTTGCGATCTCCTTGTTTGAATCAAAGGATTAGGTCTCTAAGGGCTGAGGTATGCCTAATCGGAAAGAAATGGTCGAGGAATCATGACACGAGCTGATCCCATGTCGTGACTTGGGTGGGGGTATTCTGTCAAGCCATTCTGCCGCTTTTCCCTTGAGGGAGAATGGGAAGAATCTTAACCTAGATGTATCCCTTGTAGTTCCGTCAGCTTGTATGTTATCAATGATAGTTAGATAGTGTTTAACGTGGTGGAGGGGGTCCTCGGTTCTTAGTCCCTGAAAAGCGCATATATTTTGAATTAACCAGATTTCGCGCAAGTTAATGATTCTTCCGGTTTGTTTGGTTGGAAAGGTAATTGGGTTTCGGAAGCCATATGATGTGGGGTAAGAATGTTCATGCAAGGTCTTTGGAAGGGTTGTCGGTTTGGGTTCGGTGTTGTTGGACGAGGATGCTTTATCGTCAAATATGTTTCTTCCGGCAATAGCAAGAGAGTCGTTTTGATGTAATTGCAAAGCAGCTCTCCTAAGCCTTCAGAATTCTCTTTCGGGTTCGTCGAGGGGTTTCGTTAATCTTTTAACGGTGCTACACGTCATGGTGACAGAATTTTACAAAGAAAAGATAGACTACAAGAAAGCTAATATGCGGGAATTAAATTCTTACTTGAAAGGATTCAAGCAAGTAGAACTAAGCTAAACTATGATCAATACCTAACTATTCCCCAGGTGGCGGAGCCAAAAACTTGGTGTGCGGTTGTCGTAGGACTTCTACACGAGAAGTTTTACAACTCCCTAGGCAGTGCACCTAATCGTTGTAGTGTAGTATGGGCAAGACTCGGGGTTGTTTATCATTCACTCGAGGAATAGGTTGGGAAGGCTTGATCACTGTCTAACAGAATTCTAAGGGTTGAGGGAAGATTCTTTTTGTGTTTTTGTATTTTATGGAAAGCAGGTAAATCATATATTTGAGAGAGTGGTTTGGTTTTAGCTATTTAAACTAAATATTAATCTAACAAATGGTGATAACAATAAGATAAAAGATTGCGTCTATTTAATCATGTATTACTCTCTAGATTGCTTCTCCTAATGTTGTTGCCTTGTCACACTTGTGATAATCTGTGTAACTATTTCCTAAAGCATGAACGAATTACACGAACCCGTCGTCTACTTAGTATGCCGCTAGAGCAACGCACATGCAAGGTAGTATGAAGACTATTACATGGCCCCTAAGGGTTTACTAAGTGCATGTAAAATACATTAAAAGTGGATCAACCATATTAGGGGGCAAGGTAGTATGAAGACTGTTACCGATGGTATCCTTTCAACATAATCACGTTTCCCTAGACATATCAACAGTGATTATTGAAAAAAAGCTGGTTTTCTAAAGCCTAACGTGCACATCCCTCACAAGAGGCAACATCACTAAGATCTACATTCTAGGTTTCTGTAACACCCCCATTTTGACAAATATAGCAGCGGAAGCTAATCTGGGGTATTACTTCATAGTACAACAGTCATAATCATAGAAAACGAATCGTAAAGAGACGTTTTGGAAAATTTAGTTATCATTCATTTATTCATCAGAGTTTTACAAAAGAGAGGTCCCAAAATCTAGAAACATAAGGTTTGAATGATAACAATTTAGCCATCTTCAAGTCCGTGCCACTCCGTGCCATAAGTTGCTCAATTTCCTGAGATAAACATGCTAAAAAGGTCAACACAATGGTTGAGTGAAATTCATAGGTTTATGATAAACAGTTTGAATACAAGTTCAATAGTGGGTTACATTGTTATACACCCATAAGTGTAATAATTGCAATGAGTACAATTATTATAGAAAATAGTATTATTGCCCTAAGCTCATGATCGTGTATGCTGGTGACGCCGTCTCTAGTCTCTGTGAGCACAAATCTTTAAGAGTCTTGGTGTTGGTTCGTAATTCATCCGTTTCTTTCTCCAATGAGATCAAGTCACGTGTAATTATCCAAATGCCTTCTAATGAGAATACTGAAAAGAATGATTAAGTTACCTATTTTGGGCACAAACACACGATTTTGGGCGTGTTAAACGACCCCGAATAAAAGTGTATAAAATGACACATCTCATAAGAGGTCCTGTGCTAATTATAGGAATATGATGCACTTCCTATTCTTTGTACCAAATGGTTTAATTAACTAAACTAAATACTAAATCAGGTCAGTCTGTTAAATACGCCGTAATCATGTGCATGAGTACGCCGTATTGCCAGAATGAACTATAATGTTTTAAAGTTGCATTAAAAATAAAATGACTGATAAACGTCCACCAAAACCCAGACAAATCAATACGCTGTATGGTATGGAGCTGGATACGCCGTATTGGCATGTCTGGGAAGACTGACTCGATAAAAATAAATAACATTCAGGGTTGTCTCCCTAGAATCACTTTTGTTTAAGCGAAGTCTTTAAGTTAGACTTTTCTTCAGCTTCTTTACTCCATCTCATGCACGCTTATGTGCCCGCGTGTGAGCCATTCTTTTATTCTTTGCTGTATCAAACATATTTCGGGTCCTGAGTTCAAGATCCTTTTTGTTCCATAAGCTTTTGATTGGAGTTGTGAGTTTCCATTCATTTTTCCTCTTCAATTACCTTTAAGTAATGGGTGGGAATCTTGTTGCTTTTGTTCATTAGTGTGGGTTTAAACATCGGATGTGCCGCACCATTTGTAATGTAACTTCTTCTTTTTACCGATTGTGAATGGTAATACTTGACTCCTTTAAACCGTTTTGTTATTATCCCATTACTTCTCTTTAAAACGGTTGCTCAAAATAACATTGCCCATTCCTTCATCACGATAGGCATCCATATCCTCTAAAACTGCGAAATCTGTTAAGATAGAAAAAGTTCCAACAAAGATAGGTATGTTCATTAAGGCCCCAACTACATTATTTCCCTTGTATTCCATTTTGTCCTTCGTTATAGAGTTATGAAACTTTTTGGACATTACATTGATGTACAATATAGGGAAAAAATTAGCATGTAAAAATTCAAAACCTATCATGTAAGAGAACTTCAAGTTGTAGGCACAATCAATACGGATCATCTTATCGTGATCGCAATCACTAGGATATCCAAAATTTTTGCTAACCATTCTAGCATCATTCCTAGCTCTAAATTCCTCAACTACCTTACCTTCCTCAATGGTGGGCATTTAATCACCAACTTGATCTCTCCTAAGTTCTAATGATACATCAAGATCGTTTAGTTCTATGTAATCCCTAAAGAAAGGGTCTAATGATCTATTCAACACCAAAGTCTCTCCTATTAGCCTAGCTTCTAAATCAAGTTCCATTCTTTCTCTCAAACCTAGCATGTAGACCCTCTTAATTAAACTACTAGCAGGTTTAACACTTTTGAAAATTATTTTCTCTTCCCCAACTCTCAAAGTAATCTTCCTTTTGATAATCATCTAATCTTTGCTAGGTGGTAGTCAAAAATGTCTTTTTTGAGGATTCAGGGCACTTTGATTATCCTCGGGCATATCAAGAATTAAAAATTACTGGAAAATACAAATTTACCAATTCCTACTAGTATGTTTTTAGCTATTCCTTTTGGCTATTTCACAGTCCTGTATGCTAACTCAACTGTCAACTTAGTGTGAGCTAATTCGCCTAATCCTAAGTTAAGGTAGGTTGAGAGAGGCATAACACTAATGCTTGCTTCTAAGTCAACGAGGGCATTATCAAAGCATACATTATTAATAAAGCAAGTTAAAGTGAAACTCCCTGGGTCTTTCTCCTTTCTGGGTGTGGAATTATGGATATATGAAGCTTCAGAGTAAGCTTTCGAGAATTGTGTTCCATATGATCCCTTCTTTTCTTCACAGTAGTAACCATTCAAACGACTTGGAAACGAAATCATCGTTTGTCTTGTCTCATACATGAGTGTATAATTCTGTCCAGTGGATATAGTGTATTGGTAGGATCTAATATGGCGTATCGGGTATGAGTCATCTTCAATAGTTGTTGAAATCGAATTGACTTGATCTCTCGGGTTCGCTTCAGTAGAGCTAGGTAGACTTCCAAATCCTCTTTCTTGTAGTACCTCGCTCATCTGCCCGATTTTGATTTTAAAAGTTTTAATAGATGCTCCTTGGTTTCGAATGGTAGCATCCATCAAAGCTCGAATTTATTTAATCAAATTAGAGTTTTTTTCGTGTCTCTTTGCTGATTCACTCATGAATTTTCTCAGGGTATCTTCCATAGATTGCCTTCGTTCTTGGTACGAAGGATTCGCATTGTTCCTTTGATAGAATCCCGGAGCTGCTGCTTTATATCCCCCTCCTTGAAAAGGTCCACCAAATTGCATGTAGTAAGCTTCTTCGAGGGTTTTCCCTTCTTCTTTTAGTGGGCAATCTTTGGTGTAGTGGGGTCCTTTGCATTGTTCGCATCCAACTTGAGCAGCATAGACTTTTTCATTCACTTTCTTGATCTCTCTTCCTAGATTATTGAGTTGTGCTTGTATAGCTGCCAATCCGTCAGAAGTTTCAGTACTTCTTGACCTAGATGTTCCATTGTGCCATTTCTGAGAGTATTCAGCCATTTCTTGGATGGCTACCTTTGCATCAGCAGCAGTCTTTGATGGTATTGCACCTCTTGAGTCAAGAATTTGTCGAGTAGGAATTCCCAATCCATTATAGAACAAGATTACCTCCTGCATCTCCGTTAAATAGTGTTGAGGACACTTCATCAAGAGTTCTTTAAATCGCTCCCATGCTTGGTAAAGGTTTTCATCTGGTTCTTGCTGAAAGTTGTTGATTTCCTCCATCTTCTTTGCAGTTCGAGCAGGTGGGCAATATTTGTTCAGAAATTTTGTTTTAAGACCATCCCAAGTTGTAATTGAACCAGTTGGTTCGTTTCTTAGCCAACGGCTTGCGGCTCCAGTTCATCGTAGACAAGGCCGGTTTCATGAAGGGTTTTTCGAAGACCATTTCTCCAAGGTGGCGATCAATAATGCTAGTGGTATCTTCTAATATCATAAAGTCGCATTCGTAGGTGAAGCTTCCTATGAAAATCTTTAGGCCTCTTATTCTTCCTACAAAAGATGCCTGATTTTTTTAGGTTGACGGTTTTGCCTCGATGTATGCTATAAGTCATTATCTGATTGTTTTGGCGCCTAGACATGATTTTATTGTGTTTCTAAGTCTATGTAGGCAGTCTTATAAAGAAGGTGACCGATCATACAACAGATTTTTGGTGTTGTTTAGGCTTATGGTTTTTATCCTTGCCTTTACCATGTGAGGTCAAGGGATTCTTTAAAGTCATTCATGATATTATTCGTGTGTTATTTCCTTCTTAGTTGGAAATGAGTTGAAGTACTCACATTCCATCATCTTCCTTACTTGATTATGTATTCAATTTCCTCATCAAGTCTTTAAATTCACTTTCTTCTTATTCTACTTCCATGTTCAGCTCCATTTTCATTCTCTTCCTAGCCTTTCTTTTTAACTCTTCTTTCTTTTGCCATACACCAAGGTTAAGGTTGCATTACGTTCTGGTTGAGGGCATCTTCTTCCTTCTTTCATTGTTCGTGCTTAAGTAATGATGAATTGACGAATATGAAACACGTTTTGAGATGATGAATTTTTGTTTAGTTATTTTATGGATGCGGGAGAGAGGATTATTTATGGGGAGAGCAATTTTGATGGGCTTTTGATTTCTTTCTTTCTAAGTTCCTCCTTCTCGTCATGGCTAATTGCTGTAATGCTTTTGGGGGCCATGGAACTTCCTGCATTTTCAAGGGAAGATGTGTCATTGAGCTTTTCGAAGACAGTTTTCCAAAGGAGGTTGATCTTGCCAATCATGTCATCCTGTTGTTTTTCTAGTTGGGTTCTTAGGTGAGATAACCTTTTCTCTTAGTTAGAGTCGAAATCAAGTAATGCCTTTTCAAGTTTCATTTGATAACTAGAGGAGTGGACGGAGATTGATCCGCCTTGTGGGATATAGTGAAGGGTATCTTGGGGATGTGATGGTTAATGTTCTTGGTTTGGACATTTCCATAGTGTTGGCGGAATAATTGATTTACGTAGTCCATGGTTCGAGGTGAACTTTCTTGACGCTAAGTTCTTGTTTGCGATTGTTGCAGAAGTATACGGTAGGGACTGGTACGGGGTTGGTGTTTAGTTCAATGCAACACTGAGTGTCGTGGGAGCACAAACTGCAGATTTCACATGGGTTTGTGATTTTTTCACTTGGGTATGGTTGCCATTGTGTCGAAGCAAGCGATAAGCTTTTTTTTCCTTCAAGGTGTGGACTTCATTTTTCGAAGTCGATTTGACGGCCGTGTCGGGAAGTACTCGGGAATTCTTGGGGCAACTGCGATTGCCCTTGCCCGGGATTAGCAAAATCCCTGGGTCTTCAAATTTCGTCTTGCCATAGAGGGCGAGGTTCCTCTATATATTGCCCAGGATTTCCTTCTGGGGTTACGTGATGGTCTCGAAGCTTACCTCGGCCAGATTGGTCATTGGTTCGTCTTCGTGACGGGGATTGACATGGTCATAAAAAATTTAGACTTGGAGCCAAAGATCGATGCCATGATGAGGGACTTTTTGATAGTAAGTCCTTGAAATGAGTCCTTGATTTGGATAGAGATTCTCCTGAGGATTTGTGGAACATCAAGGATTCATTGCCAGAGTTTTGCGGGGGGTGGCGGGAAGGTCCTTTTTGGCTAGAAAGAATTGAGCAAGGCATTGGGTAGTAGATTCCTCCAATGTGGTGATGCTGGTCATGTTGGAAGGCGTTCAAGCTATTTTGCTTGCTTGATATGTGTAGGGAATAATTGGAAAATTATTGCTAGGAGCGGCTGTTCTTTTCCCTTGTTTTCACCAGTCGATAGGTTCAAGTGAATCTACTGGTTTTAAGGAAAATCCCTTGATGGTGTTGTGTTGGCTCTTAGTACCATTAGTCCGTCGGTTACATGAGCATTCCGTTTTGCCACCATTTACGGTGTGTGGGGTGTTCGTTGTAGGGTACTCAGCGAGGGGCCAGGAGGGGTGCGGGTGGGGTGGTAGTGTGACTGGGGAAGGCGGGAGGACGTGGCTTGGGGGATTTTTGGTGGTCAGGTTCGTGGTTGAGCGGTAGCCTATGGCTAGGGTGCGACGGATAAGATGGATGTTTAGTTTATACTTGGTTAACGATGAAGTTTAGTGCTGGAGTCTATGTTAGCGATTTGTGGGTGAAGTTTGCATAATGGAAAGGATTGATGCTTGGTGTACGATGAGGATTTATTTGATACTGTTACCATTTTTCGGGGTTGATATGGTAATGCAGGAAGTTTCAGGCTGACGACACTATATTTAGTGGTGGGGAGGGGAGGGACGGGAGGGTAGGAGTTCTAGAGTTGTGGGTCTCTTAGAAGGTGGATGGGATACGTTGCGGGGGTGGGGATGGTTGGGGGATGGGTAGAAGGGGGGGGGGTTGGGGATCGAGGTGGTTGTGGGGGAGGGTTGGAGGGTGATATGGAATGTTATGGTTGGAGTTTCGGGTGGTTGGAGTTTTGTGTGGGGGGGGGTGGGGGGGATGGGGTGGTTTGATGGGTTTTGATTTGTTGGGTGAGTGTGTGTGGGGGGGGGGTGTACGTGGTTTACAGTTTTTATTAAGCTATAACGAATGGTGATAACAATAAGATAAAAGATTATGTGTCTATTTAATCCAGTATTACCTCCCTAGTTTGCTTCTCATAGTGTTTGTTGCCTATGTCATCAACTTGTGATGATCTATGTTAATTATTTCCATTAAGCATGATACAAGTAAACAAAACCCTACGTCTACTGAGGTATGCCGCCTTGAGCAACGAAATGGAATTAAGGGTAGTGGTTGTCGTGGGTACTTAGTTCCATCGTGGTTGGGGTAGTTAGGGCTGGGTTACTTTTATTAGTTTTGGGGATGATTACACATGATGGGGGAGGATTGGGATGGCTGGTTGTAGTGGTAAGAGTTGGGGTGACGGGAGTCTATAATTAAGATAGGGGACAGTGTATGTGTTGTGAGTGGTCGGGTGGTGTTGGTGGGGGTAGTTGGTCCGTTCTGGCTATTATATGACAAGTGCGGTTATCATAAGTTGTTGAGTACTGGCGTTGTGATCCAGTATATTTATTTTTTAATACTACTATTTATTAGGTTTTGAAAAGCATGTTAAAGATATTTAAAAGCCATAGATATACATGAGATCACACTACAAATAGACTGTTTGAAGGATTATGTATTCCTGTCTTTGATTGTATACTTTGATGGAGTTGTGGGTTCATTTAGGGTGGTTTAGGCAAAGTTTTTTAGGCTTAGTGTGAGGACGTTACAGTTAATTGGGCGGGAGGGTAAAGAGGGGGATGCTAAAGGTTTTACCACAAATACCTAAAGTCGGGTTTGTTTTATGATAAGAAGATCGACGCAACGGAGCGTTTGCGGGTGTTTTAACTTGTGTCAGCCGTCGTAAAATGTATCTTCTTAATCTGCATTTTGAATTGGTGCGGGGCTCCACGCCCCAACGATCTCTTGAAATTTGGACGCCACGTTACTTGGATGAGGTTGTGACGACGTCGATTGTATTTGGATTGTGTGTGACGCCGTTTTTCCAGGGCTCTGGGAGCATCTATTTTTCATGTGGACGTGGGGGGGGGTTTGAGAGGGCGGGGTACGGACGACGATTTGTGAAGTTGGATCGGAGGCCGTATGGCTTGAATTTGGGGAGGACTAAGGTTGTTTGTAAGTTTTTGGAAACGTGGTTCGTTTTACCGTGGGGGGGATGTTTATATGGTGGGGGCGTGGAGTTTAGTAGGGTTTTTGGGGGTGTTTTGTTATACGATGCTATGGATGTTTGATTTATCTAACAGATGGGGGACCAAATATGTAGTTCATGGATCGGGATTGTTCTGAGAGAATTGGAGGTAAGAGGAGCGGCAACGGCGTTGCGTAACATTGTTGTGGCGACTGGCGTTATTGGAGTGGGAATGGGTGCTATATCGCTATTTTTGGGATTGTGTCTCTATGGCATGATGCGAGGGTGGGGTAATTAATGAAGTGGAGCATGGGGGCCAGACAATGGGATCGGGCGGTGCCTTGTGCTGCATTCTCGATTATTTAATCCGTATTAGAATTAGGTAGGCTGCATTTGACATCTGTTGGAAAGTAGTGATGAAACAAATAGTAACTTGTAAATCTCGTCCTTTAATTTTTATGTGTTTAGGGTTCGTATCAATTTTGGATACTTTCATGGTTGTGGACTCGGAACGTGTGTTTCGTGGAATGACGTACTTTTGGTCGCATGGATGTTTATTGGTTGTCTTTTAAAGCTTGGCTCGTAACGCTCGGTCACTTTTTTTGCACCTTGTCGAACTACGGATATCAACAATCCGTTCTCATCGCCCCAACCCCCCCCCCCACCACGACTCCATGGAGATCCATCTGACAAAAATTTAAAACACCTCGCGAGCATGAAGGCCGATGAAAAGAAACTAAAAGACATCCCGATTGTCAGGGATTTTTCTAAGGTCTTCCCTGAAGACTTAACGAGATTAACTCCCCTTCAAAAAACCGAATTCCATATAGACCTCATTCCCGAAGCGACCCTTGTAGCAAAAGCTCTGTATCGTTTGATACCTTCTGAAATATAAGAGATCCTTTATTCCAACACTTTAACATTCTCACCATCTCTCTGATACCTTCCATCCCTCTTCATTAGTAACGTGAATTGATTATAGTAAATCAAACAAGTGATGATCTAGTCGACTAGTTTACCGGTGCTGAACATTTCTTTCCTTACATTAATTATTTGTACAAACATCTAATCTTTTTCCAAGCATTATGTGTTTGTAACATAATAGTGTGGATATATAATATCTTGTTTTACGCATCATTTTCTTTTATGTCGGTAACATGATAGTGTAGATATCTAATCTCTTCTTCTCCATGTTGGTTCTTTTGATTGTTAGTACGGATGAGTCCTTACATTCTTCATTTGGCTCCTTGTGCCCTTGTGTAAATTTCTCTTGCGAGTGCTTGCTTGACCGTTATTATAACTAAATTTTGATCGTACTCTCTTTCGCCTTAAAATAATATATTTGTGTCGGAGTCTTTACGATGTCCTTTGTTTTAAGCTTCAACATTTTATAATGACTGCGAATTATGAATTTCTTTGAAATATACTTGATAAGGTTTGGGAAAACTATTTTTGATAATGTTTTATGAATACATGCGAATACCACTTTTATATGATTGCCTCTAGATTTTTTTATGAAAACTATGTTTACAATGATTTTTATGAATACGGTGTGATACTGATTGATTGTCAAAACTACGTCTAAAATGATCTTTACAAATAAGTTATGATGTCAAATTTATATGATTGTCTATTGTATTTTACTTCATTTTATTTTTAAAAAAGTATTGTTTTGTTTAAAAAATGATTTATACGAGTAATATGCGATACCACTTTTATATAACTATCTCTTGATCTTTTTATAAAAACCACGTTTAAAGTGAGTTTATGAAATTATATTTAAAATGATTTTTACATTTAAAATGATTTTTTTATGATTTTACTATTTTAAAATGATTTTAAAAAAACAGTGCTAGTTGGTCACCTTTCGGGTTTTTTTTAAGAATAGATATTTAGCCTTATCTAAAAAAAGATTAAAATAAAGAAAGTATAGTTAATAACATAAAATCGATGGTCTCTATTAGTCTTGATGGATTATTGGTACAAGGACTCTATCTTTTCTGTATTTATCGATCTTGATACGGCATGTGTTATTCAATATATTATAGTGTGTCCCTTTTCATTGTTGGTTTACGCTTTTTTGAAATGCTTTTTGTTTTGCATGTATTTCTTATCGGTTGCGTCCTGTTGCAGTATATTCTACCTATATCATTGTTAAGGATATGATATTTGATCGAACTGTATACTTTTGGTTGGTACTTTTGATAAATCCTATACTTGATATAATTCATTCTCTTATTGGGTTGTATTCATTGCTACCCTATTATGATAAACTCATGGGCCGTCTGTTGAATTCCTTTCTATATACATTTTATTTGAATATCGAAAATCCTATGCGTTTTGTTAGCCCTATGAATTAGAAGAATCAAAAACAATAACCCGTATGGAATTGTGCCCTTTTTGACGGAATTCCTAGATAGATCTTAGGGTAACCTCTGTGTTTGATCCCATCTTTTATGATGGGTAATTATAGTTTTTGTTTATTCGGTTTTTATCAACGGATTGTAATGTTCCTACAAGGATTTTGATTTTTTGTCTACTTTCATCTCATAAACAGAGTCTCAGATATACCTCGATCTAGTATCCAAATGATTTCCCTACTTTAGACCACTAATTCAACGATTTCTAGTCATTATATATCTTAGTGCTGCCTAGAGGAGTTTTGTACTTAGAGTTATAAGCTTCACCTAATGATAATTTTCAAGCATTATCAAGCATTGACATCCCGATTCTATCCTTGAACCTTTCGTTTCTTTGATCGTTAAATTCAACTAGTTATACCCGCTGACTACTCGCTCTTCCTTGACGCTTTCACTTTATATGAATTTCCTTTATTTCTATCATACCCGACTATGGAGACTCGTAGCATGTGTATTCTTTTATTGTTCCAACGCTAAAACTCGTGCATAGCTCTTTATTATCGACGCTATAACGACAACAAATACATTTAACTCTTCATTTGTTGGTCTGATAGCAGGATATTTACCCTGGTTTAAACTAAACTTTTTTGAACCTGGGGAAAACCCACCATTCACTATTTTTCGTACTAGTTATGAGGATCAACTCTGTGACTCAGGAATGTATTACACTAGGACAGCATAAGAATTATGTCAGGGTACCTGCTGATAGAGCAGAGCATCATGTTATTGATCATTAGATAATGATGCAGATGCACACAGTTGCGATGTATCGTTGAGTTTCAGCTGCTTGATGACTGAAGATGTCGATATATTCGTAAAGTAAATGTTTCAGTGAAAAGCTCAGGATAGTCCGTCTCCTCTATGCTTACGTATCTCGTGAGACTGTGTGCGTGATGAAGATAAATCTATAATCTGTGCTTTTTTTGAGTCGCCAACAGTGCGACAACCAAGACCATTAACTTGTGCTGATGTGGAAGAAGTCAGCATTTTATAAAGTCAGCAAATTACTACAACCATGGATGTAGAGATGTATTACACAGTGTTTGTGCATACACTATAGGTAATTCTCGCGCGATAATCTGAGCATCAATTCCCATACCCGTCATCACTACGCACCTTGAAGTGGAGAAATACTATTCTTTAGGTCTGTCAGTTGTGAAGTAATAGAACGCCACTAGCGTTAGAGATTCAAAGTCATGGACTCGAATATGGAGATCTCGCAGACGAGTAGTAGAACATAGATAGAGACTTCAAGAGATATGGTGTTGTTATGCGAGAAGGATAACTTTGGCATTGAAACTCGCGAGATTGAGCAAAGAGGAGCCATGAGAATGTTATCCTGTAGATTATCAAGGAGAAGGACGCATTACGAGATATATGAACTGCTCCGTTCGCGCGCTCATAAGTATAGGATCGCAGTCTAACTACAAGACTGTACTCTAAACAATCCCCACCGCTGCCCCCCCCCCCCCCCCCCCGTGTAGAAGCTGCTGTTCTGTGGAGAAGATGTCCAATGTTAATAGGCCGCCAAGTATGACTGGTTTCCTTACTATCATTGAGAGGCAGCTGTCGCATGTGTGACGTTTTAATTCTTTCTTTTGTTTTATTTTGTTGAATTATCTTGTGATCATGCTTTGTATTGTCTTTTTAACTGTCTTTATTTCATTTAAAGGGTATTTTTGCAAACAATAAAGTGTAGGGGGAATTAATCCGGGCTTGTTGAGCCAAAAAATTCAAACATATTTAATGACAATCGTTTAGATTTATTTATGTTCACATCGAGTATATGATTGTAATTGTTATATTCTCAGGTTTTTATACAGTAATTTATAACATAAACTAACTTATGGAATCAGTGCAGGCAATTTTTCATCAAAAACAAAAATTTTTGTTTTCACAGATGGTGGAGTGGCGTCGCGATTAAACACTCAAAGGCCATCCACCACGACACTTGTGACAGGGTAACACCAACCACGACAGCGTCAAACGGCCCATGTCCAGAAAACTCTAAATGTTTTAATTATTTTAAAAAATAAAACTTGTGCAACATTTAATATAGGTATTCTTCTGTATAAACATGTACAACTGACAGGTTTAATAATTTTTATCCATATCTATCGAGTCCGAACCTTAAATTCATATTGTATTTTGGTAAAAGAGCAACATTTTATGCTTGGTATAGTTTTTTTCTATGGTCTTGAGTACAAGTTATATTTGATGGGAAGAAAGCTTGGAAGTTCTTAGGAATGTTTCATTGGTTTGAATTCTTGGAGGACGATTTAACCATTTATCATATGGTTCTTCTCTTTATTGAGTAAAACCAGGGGAGAGTAACTAGTTTAATTTCTTTTCCTTGTTTTCTTATACCTTTATTAGTTTTAATGTTTACTTCTAGAGAACATTAGAACAAGGTTCAACTTTAAGTGTAGGGGGAAAATAAGCCTTAAAACTATTCTTTCATTTGTTATTTCCTTTGTCCTTTAATATGATGGGTAAATATCGAAATATAGCATAAGAGGTAAGTTTTTCCTAATTTAAATTTTTTTAGCAAATACCGACAAATACGAGTAATAATGCGTCTCAGGATGGGAATTTTTTGACTTTGCAAAGTAACCTCATAATTCTACCCCAAAATATGTGGTGAGGGTTCGCCATTTGATCTTTAGGAAATTCGGTGTAAACATCGTTCGGTAACCCAAGAGACAATTTTATCTTTACCCAGTTTCGAGTTAAGGTTTGATCTGCAGGCGTTTGCTTGTCTATTCCATCATTACGGCCATGCTATGCATTGCCTTGTCGCCTTTTATGGAAGGTTCGAGGTGTTAGTATATATATTCATATGAGTGTCCTAATAGCATATTAAATTCTAGAAATTGTTTGTGAGGCATCCTAAGAACGCCATAGTAAGGATTAGGATTTGCTTGATTAAGAGGCATTATGGATTAAACCTTGTTTGTTAAATCTTGTAATTGTTATGTTGGTCACCGCGATCATATAAACTATTACCACACTTGCCATGAACTCACGTTTAGTGCAGGATACCCCTAGTATACTAACCCTTGAGCCTTATTCTTTTTTTCACGGTTATTGTAATTTTCTGGTTAATTCGGAATATTAATTAAGAGTATTGACTCCTTAAACCCAATCGTTACACCCAAAAAAGACTTCTAGCCTACCTTATATGTCACTCTATCTTTAGTTCATTATTGTGTTAACCAAGTTAATTGTTTGGAGTACACGGTTGCTAAGTCCTTATTTCCTTTGTAAATACAGTTTTGGGTACGATTTGGGATTCATGGTAATATTTATTTTCGCGAAAGATAGGGAAGAAAAGTTAAAGCAATACCCTCTTATGTTTGTCATATGATATCCATGTGTTATTTTTTCGATCTACCTCAAATGGGCTAACATAAATAGATTGTAAATATCCGTGCATGTAAAAGTTCAAGTGTAGGGTACGTGTTATTAACCCTATGTGATGTATTATTGTACTTTAAAAAAATGAGGAAAAGAAAAGAAAAAGATGATGTGAGTTGTGTTAGAGTTTGTTAGAGTTTGTATATCTTCGTCCGAGTGAGTCACTTGGCTATTGCTACCCAACACCAGCGTGTGTTCGTAAAATTAATTAATTCTTACCTTCCACTCTAAATTCATCCAAAGTCACCACCCAAATGTATCCCATCCGTTTTCATTTCTATTATATATTATCTTACACCTACACCCCAGAACCATTTAAAAGACCTCTTAGATAGTAATACATAATACTTGCACCTAGTGTTGGAGGTTTGATCCTTTACCAAGCCTATGGTAATTTATATGCTAAGACAGGCAATGAGTGTGATTTTCTGTTTCCCTCATATGTTATAATTCATTATAAACCGAGTGAAAGAGACGAATCTCAAAACACTTATGTGAGGTGCTAGTATATATTTTCGTGCTTTTAATACGAGTATCTTAGGAGGATTGTGTTGTAGAATATTTTTAAATTGTAGGTTAAAACGGACCCTCATATTGTTATTGTCTAGGTAGGAAAAAGGCCATTTGATTGAGGCAAGCAAATCCCAAGATGTAGGGCGGTATTTGATGAAGTGTCCATTTTATACACTTTTTGAGGGTCGTTTAACCCCTTAAATCGTGTGTTTATGCCCCAAAATAGTAACTTAATCGTTCTTTGTAGGTATTTCTCATTCGAAGGACATTTGAATGAATTACCGTGACTTGGGCTCAATTTGGAGGAAGAAACGGACCAGAGGATTACAAACCAACACCAAGACTATTGAAATTTGTATGCACAGAGCCTAGAGGACGGGGTTCACAATCCATACACAACGCCGTCTTAATCATCAATAGTGAGGCCCATCATATATTTCAAGACGGCATCAGCCCGTACCGACTCAAATTCAGATCTAGAAGATTCATTTTACGACAGCGTTACAATTAAAACGCGACACCGTCGCGTCGATTTTCTTATATATACAAACCCGAATTTAGGTTTTGGGTGCTGTAACTTTTAGATAAAACTGAGGGTAACGAACCTAGTTCGTTTTTTAGCAGCTGTACGAGAGATTTTAGGGTTCTAAAAAAACCTATTGTACCTTTCCATTCATGTTTTAATTTCAAGTAGGTTTACTTAATCATTCAATATGTCTATTGTATCGTGTGATCTAGTGTTCTTTCTCTTATCTTTAAACATGCTGGGATATACTATTATTGTGTTTATTTATGATTGTATGAAACCTAGAATGTAGATCTTAGTAGTGTTGCCTCTTGTGATGGATGTGCACGTTAGGTCTTCAGAAACCAGCTTTCTGTCAATAATCGTTGTTGATATGTCTAGGGAAACGTGATTGTTGTTGAAACGATTACCATAGGGTAATTGTCTTATACTACCTTGCCCCTAATATGTTGATCCACTTTAATGTATTTTACATGCACTTACTTAGTATTCATAGGGGCAGTGTCATAGTTTCATACTTACATTGCATGTGCGTTGCTCTAGCGGCATACTAAGTAGACGGCGGGTTCGTGTAATTCGTTCATGCTTTAGGAAATAATTACATAGATCATCACAAGTGTGACAAGGCAACAACACTAGGAGAAGCAATCTTGGGAGTAATACATGATTAAATAGACACAATATTTTATCTTATTGTTATCACCGTTAGTTTAGATTATTATTTAGTTTATTTAGCTAAAACCAAACCACTCTCTCAATTATATGATTTTACCTGCTTTCATAAAACATAAAAATACAAAAAGAATCTTCCTTCAACCCTTAGAATTTTGTTAGACAGTGATCAAGCCTTCCCAACTTATTCCTCGAGTGAACGATAAACAACCCCGAGTCTTGCTTATACTACACTACAACGATTAGGTGCACTGCCTAGGGAGTTGTAAAACTTCTCGTGTAGAAGTTCTACGATAACCGCACATCAAAAGGTGAGCAAGAAAAGAAGGTACAAATAAACCTCACCCCTCATTTCTATTTATTAAGAATAGACGGGAACCTAATCCTTGGTTTTTTATTTTTTTTTTTTTTTTTTTTTTTTTTTTTTTTTTTTTTTTTTTATTTTTTTTTTTTTTTTTTTTTTTTTTTTATTTTTTTTTTTTTTTTTTTTTTTTTTTTTTTTTTTTTTTTTTCTTTTTTTTTTTTTTTTGTTTTTTTTTTCTTTTTTTTTTTTTTTTTTTTTTTCTTTTTTTTTTTGGTTTTGTATAGTTTAAACTTAGTTATAAACTTTTCTTTGCTTGAATCCTTTCAAGTGAGATTTTAATTCCGCATATTAGCTTTCTCGTAGTCTATCTTTTCTTTGTGCCCTTTGTTTTGTAAATCACTCTTTCGTTCACCATCATGATGTATGAAAGACCACCAACCACACCCTTTCAAAACCCCCCACGAAACACAACCTTCCCATTCCAAAGATATACCTTGGTGTTCCAACAACATCAAGATGAACCTATCTACGATGCGTGGACTCGTTTCAAAAACTTAATCAAAAGAGTCCCTCATCATGGCCTCGATTTATGGTCCCTTACTCAATTCTTTTATGATCGCAACATTTTTCAAAAGTGTTGCAAATCTTGTATCTATGAATAAAATTTTTAAACTGCCTTCCCATCCCTCCTAAATAAAATAAGTTTAACTTATCCCGCCCTTGTCAAATTTATTTCCCCCCAAATCAGTTTTCCCTTTTACTCACCCAAAATTGAAAATTTTAATTACTTCTAATCATTATCCCTCGATTCTCCCTCCATTCTCAGGACCCAATCCAATGTAAATTGATGGCCACTCTATTACAAGTCGTTATTTAGTCACCCAAATTATTAATCAACGGTCAATTTTTGCAGTCATGTTTGCTTGACACTAGATCCTTTATTCAGGCAACAATACAACTACTATTGTAATGATATGTTTAATACCATATTATTATGTTTGATTGTTAATGTATTGCCAATAAATGTGTAACTAGGTTATAGTGTAAAAACCATATTGCTTGTATAATGTTTATACATGCTATTTGCCTTATAATTGATTTCAAAATAGAAGTTGTCAATGATACGACACTATTTGGGTGGAATGATGGTTATCTAATTTATACCATGGTTGTACTATATTTTTGGGGTTTCAATTGATTTTTCCTCAGGGTTTCAATATTAGGGTGAGGGTGGGGGTTGTTACTTATAGGGTTTTGTTACTATGTTACATATAAGATTTTTAGCTCTTGAAAGTTCATGAATCGGTAATTCTATGAGTAACCTATATGTTCTTGGCATCCTGTATAAAAATACATGTAGTAATGTTAAATGAATTAATGCAGGTAGGGGTTGTCAATCGGGTTATCGGGTCGGGTCTATCGGGTTTTAGAAAAATATAACCTAACCCGCAACCCTAACCTGTAAGGATCGGGTCTATCGGGTTCGGGTCTATCGGGTTGTGAGTTATCGGGTTACTTGTTAAGAAAAAAAATTAAGCCAAATAATCAAAAAAATTGCTAATGCTGTAACATTTATTTAACAGGTTTAGAATAGTGGATAAAAATGTTTTTGAAGGCTGTCCTTGACAACTCATTTTTCCTGCAGAAAAGTTTTTATGCATTTTGACCCATCACCAAACTGTTTGACCCGTTTATATTGCAATAATATTTCAAACCTAGGATTAAAAACAGTAGCATACCAATGGTATTTTGCAATAATCAACCAAACCTTAACTAAAAAGAGTCCACATTCATACACCAACAAAAGATCCAATGAATCAAAATAAGCAAAAGTTAATATGCCATAACAAAACAAAAATAAGTATTAAACAATGATTTAATAACATTTCTAAATGCCTACAGTGGGGAATTTATGGCATTGAACATCTTCATCAGCATTAATTTGTTAGTTGGCATCTGGAATTGTTGCTATCCACATATACCTCAGTTCCCACAGCCTTCCATTTTTCTTGAACAAGCTCTAAAGTCTAAACTGGTAGAATGTTAAAGACCTTTGACTGAAACATTTATTCGTGGGTATCACAAAGCCACCACAAAAAAAAAAAACAACCACAAAGCTAACAACAAAGACAAACAAGAACAAACCCCCATGTTTTAAAAAACACCCAACACAAACACCTCAAACAAAAAAGAAAAATGACTCCTAGAACTACGACCCAAGCCTAAAAAATTACAGCTTAACAAAAAAAAACAAAAAAAAACAAAAAAAGACAAAAAACCCAACAATGAAAGAAAATAAAAAGCCGACAAAAAGAAACACGCCCCAACAGAAACACAATCAATAATAAGAACAAAACTCTACCACCAAACAAGCAAAACAAACATCAAACCCAACCCAAAAACAATAAACCCACGAACACGAAAAATAATAAAAAAAACGATAACCACATCAGAAGAGCAACACAAAACAACACAAAGAGGAAAGAATAAAAAAGAAACGACCCAGTGCTTCACAAGCCCCTTTACCCCCAGAATCCCCAAAAAACCACCCGCAATAATGAATACCCAACCCCCCCTAAAATGAGAATAAAAGCAACAAGACACAGAACTCAAACAAACATCACAAGTAACAAAAAATCACACATAAGAAAGAAAACATAAAAAACCTTTCAAACAAACCCATACCACCAAGCTTCGAACCCAAACAACAAACCCTCCCACACCAAGAAAAACATCCATCTAACGAAAAAAAGCACCCCTAAGACCACCTTACCCAACCCCCACCCCCTTCCCCCCCCCCCCCCCCCCCCAATCGACCCGTAACGCTTCCCCCTACTCCCACCTTCCACCGATCCGCGCCTCCACCAACCAACAAGTCCAACCATTCAGCACCATAGACTGCAACAAATCAACGTTGGGAATCCCAAAGACCACCCCATCTAAATTAACATGCTGACACATAAAGGCTGCAAACTTGTATAAAAGTGAATATGAAGGCTAGTGATTATAACTTCACCTGGGCTAAAAGTAGGTAACTAACATCGATGACTTCCAAACAAGAAACATAATCATGCAAATAATCCATCAATGGAATGATAAATGTATCAAATGCTTCATAATTTAATAGCCAAAATCCCAAGGGGCTATACAAGCAGCAGACGGGGAAAGGAACGATCATAGACCATACATTCTAGTCTCTATCAAACGAGAATGTTAGACTTTGAAAGAAAGGGTTTTATAAAGCTAACATTTACATGTACATATTTACGACATATTACTTGCTCTTTATCCAACAGTAATTTACGACATTTAAGATGCATTTCCAACAAAGCTCCCATAATTTCCTTATTTTTGCTTTTTATCTAACAGTAATATGTAATGTATAAATACTAGTATTAGATTTTGTTTTTGAGTTTGAAGTAGTTAAGAAGATGTAAATATAGTTGGAAAGTTTCAGATGTGTTTTGCTTATGTTAACAATGATCAATCGATCCATCCTTTCAAAGCGTGTGACGTACATGTTATATTTAATACTTGACCAACATATGGCATAATTAAACTAAATTTCAATGTACATATATATATGATCTTGCTGTGTTAAATTGTTAATAATGAAAATATTGGAGCATGCTTAGGAGTAAACTAACTAAAAAACGATTTATTAATTGGCTTTTGTTCAAAAAATTAAAGATTTATTAATATATCATTATAATTTATCGGGTTTATCGGGTTGACACGATAACCCGATAAGAAACTAACTAGGACCCTAACCCGACCCTATTAGGCTATCGGGTTGACCCGATAAACCCGATAAGTTAATTTTGACCCGAATCAACCTGACCCTATAAGGCTTTATCGGGTTCAGATCCGGTCGGGTCAACCTATTTGACACCCCTAAATGCAGACACTCATATACCTATTTCATTGTACCTGGAATTCTGGGGAAAATTGAAATAGTTTTTGCGAGAAATAAATTAATCTGGCTTCTAGTTCGTACTTAGGTCTTGTTTCCTTTTCAACTATAATTACTTTTTTTGTTCATAAGTTATTAGCATAAGTTTTACTTTTTCATCAAGCCTTTGTTAATTTTGTTAGGATTTTCTAATTGGTTTATATAAATTATAGCAGGTGTGTTCGCATGAAGAAACTGATGCTAAGACTTTCTAAGAGGCAATCTTGTCTCGTTGGTATGTATATTTTTTATGGATCATTTAACCTTGAAATTTCATGAATGTTACGCTGTGAACCACCAACAGGTGAACTAGTCTTGTGAAGAGCAAATATATTGTGAAGTTTTTAAGTGAAAAAGCTAAAGCTTGTGGCTCACATGAAACACCTTCATCAATGCTCTTGACTATGTGGAACAAGAGCGTACTCAATCTGATAAGGTTAGTCAACTGAATGAATGATAAAACACATGGATATCAAGTTTCTTAGCGTATCTTAGGTTCCTGCAATAGAAAATTACTCATAAGCTGTTACTAGTAACATGTTTAGAATATATATTTAAACAATGTAAGATGTCTAGGTGTAATAGTAAGTATGGCGAACTGTTGGCTCATTGTTTCTTTGGTTTTACCAATATTAGCTCTTATGCAATTGAATAGAAAGTAAAGTCTTGGACTGACTGTAGACTGCTAGGGTAAAGTCAAATGATGCAAAATGGGATGTAGTTACCTGTTAGTTAACACCAAGGATCAAATATGATTGTTAGATGTTTGACTTTAGTCCTAAGGGTAGTTTGGTAATTTTAGTAGTAAGGGCATTTTAGTCTTTTTGGCAGTATCTTAAGTATTAAGATACTTTAGACTTAAGTGTTGTATGTCAGTTTTGTTCTTATATATAATAGAAGGCACATATAGAACTTTGTATCAGACTTTGAAATAATAGAAATACCAGCTTGTTTTGTTCCCACTATTTGATGTCTGATCTTGTTTCTCCTGTTCTAATCTGATATGCTGTTGTTGTGAGTTTATGTTGCTGGTACTTTGCCTTTGATTATCTCCCTTGAACCTAACAAATTGGTATCAGAGCGGGTTCGATCGATATGAAGCAAGCTACGATTATTGTGGGTTATTGAATCATTTGTGTTGGTTGGATTCATCCTTTTTGGTTGATTTCAAGATTCAGTATCTTGATATCGTTTGAATTTGATTGGCGTTGGTGTTGGTGGTCGCTGACTTGCTGTCGATCAATTTGGAATCAGAATCAGGTTTGTTGTTTTTGGGTTTTCCCTTGTTCAATCATTTGTTGCTTCTTGTTTGTTAGATTGAAGGGGTTTGTTGATTTGGGAGATAAGATAATTAGAATTTGTTGTGGGAGTTTGTTGTTTCAGAACTATACATTAGCAAACCCATTAGAAAACCCCTTTGAATAATTATGTCTTCTCAAACATCATCGTCGTCATCAGTTGTTAGCATTGAGAAGTTTAATGGGAAAAATAATTTTAGTCTATGGCGGATTAAAATTCGAGCCTTATTGAAACAACATGCAATTTGGATCTCTTAGCCGGTGTCCACAAATCCGACTGAATATGAACCGATGCAAAATATAACTCGCAAGATGAAAATGCGCATTCCACTATTTTGCTATCTTTATCGGATGGGGTTCTATACGAGGTTGCGGACGAGGAAACGGCTGCCGGTGTATGGAAGAAGTTAGAAAAGCTTTATATGACAAAGTCGTTGACTAATAAGTTGTTATTGAAACAACGTTTGTTTTCGCTTCGAATGAAAGAAGTTTCATCATTGAAAGAGCATATTGATGGTTTGAACTCAATCTTGATGGATTTGAAGAATGTTAAAGTAAAGATTGAAGATGCAGCTCTTGTTCTTCTTGTGTCGTTGCCTCCTTTGTTTGAAAGTTTTGTTAGTTCATTTGTTGTCGGTAAAGACACTATCACTTTGGAAGATGTTATATCTAGTTTGCATTCAAGAGAGCTTCGTCAACAAGCGTCAGGAAGTGGTGGTCATGAGTCCCAATCCATGGGTTTATTAACCACAAGTTGTGATAGGAGTCGATATCGATTTGAAAAAGGTAGAGATCATGGTGGAGCATCGTCAAGTTCTCGAGGTCCTAATCCTCGAGATATTTGTAACTATTGCAAAGAGACCGGTCATTGGAAGATTGATTGTCCTAAACTCAAGGAAAAGCTAAAAGCTTTGGCAGCGGCTACTACTAAAGACAACTCGTGCTACTCGGGTTCAGAATGTGATGTGCTCTAAATGGTTGACGTTTAGGTATTCGAAATTAGAAGATCGATTTGGTGTTTGAAGACTTGGTAATAATCGGGTCGTTTGGAATTTGTTTGATCGTTTGAAATTTGTTAGTTTAAAAATTTGGAATCTTCGTTTGTCGGGCTTTTGAAGTTGGTTGCTCGAATTTGATTGTCTTTGTTGAAGATCGTTCGAGTCGATTCGTTTTGTTTGGTTAACCAAGTTTGATTTGTCGGTTAACATTTGATTGTTCGTTTTGAAGTCATCGGCGTTTGCTTTGGATCGATTTTGTTTCGGATTGGTTTTGGGGATCCATCGTTAGTTTGAATTAGGCTAGTTTCTCTAGCGTTTGGAATTTTGAATTTGATTTGAAACTTTTGGCGTTACTTAGGAGCTAAAGTCAAGGTGGAGATTGTTAGATATTTGACTTTAGTCCTAAGGGTAGTTTGGCAATTTTAGTAGTAAGGGCATTTTAGTCTTTTTGGCAGTATCTTAAGTATTAAGATACTTTAGACTTAAGTGTTGTATGTCGGTTTTGTTCTTATATATAATAGAAGGCACATATAGAACTTTGTATCAGACTTTGAAATAATAAAAATACCAGCTTGTTTTGTTCCCACTATCTGATGTCTGATCTTGTTTCTCCTGTTCTAATATGATATGATGCTGTTGTGAGTTTATGTTGCTGGTACTTTGCCTTTGATTATCTCCCTTGAACCTAACAAATTAGTACAGAGCCAACCGATCAATTGAAGCAAGCTGGAATTTGTTTTGGGTTTTCATTCGGGCCACCAACTTCAATTCTTACCAATATAGAGGGTCTTTCTTAGTTTTGTCCGAATACCCAATATAACCTATGTGAGACCAATCCGAAAACAGAACCGATGTTTCAACAACTCCTAACTCGTCCCTTGACCAACGAGATCGAGAAGCTGATGTGGTAGCTCATGGTCTTACTAACGATACCACATGTGATCAAGAGGACATTGGACCGACATCGTGAAGTCATTTTTAGCTTTTATATACTCTGCATCTATTTGAGCATAATCAGTTTAAATTGTTAAAGAACGATATAGATTGTGTTTGTGCTTTTGTGGATATTCCGATAAAGATTTTTGGTTCAGTTACTCTCTTTAACATCCACTTACATTTACACCCTTTCCTTGTCGGTTACACCCTAGCACTTCACGTGATAACCTACAACATCATTTGAATAGATGAATTATCATAAGGTAAAGTTAAATGATGCAAAGTGGGATGTAGTTACGTGTTAGTTAGTTCTTTGTAGTAGATTGATAATTCATGTTTGTCAAATACCATTGAGATAAGATAAGGTAGGATACTAAACAAGAATTTGGTTTATCTTGATGAGAGTACAAATCAATAAAAGAAATGCAAATATCTTAATGTCCCCTTTTTTTGAACTAATGGTTCAACAATGAACCTACTGAAGTTGTTATTTGATTTTTTAAGTAAGTGGAATTTCATTTAATACTTAGAGTGTTTAACGATAAGCAAGAATTTATATTACTAAATGCATTTTGGAAGTCAACTATTACTAAAACACTGACAATATTCTTTTTCATTTTCATATGTTGCAGGCTATGTTGACATGGTATATATGAAGGCTAAAGTGGTAGATAGAGACCTGCGAGGATAGTTTTAATATTTTTTTGATTGTACTTAAGATTATTTTAAAGTATCATTACTTATAGTTACTTTGACTTTTTGTACAAATTTATTATGAGTAATGTACAACATTGTATTAACTGTGATGAGTTTTATCCATAATATTAGTATTATTACCTCATTTTAATTGCATATCATACAAACTTGAAGTATATAGCATTTTAATTGAATGGAACAAAGTATCTATAAATAGAATAAAAGTGTTGCAATAGATGTTGTAGAGTGTTGCACTTATACAGAATGAAACTTAAAGTGTTGCTTTTGATAAATTTAAGTGTTGTCATTTCTTGGTGTTTATGCATATAAGTGTTGCATTTTGCGTAAAAGGTGTTGCGTTTGAGTCTCAAAAGTGTTGCAGTTCAAGTGCTTCATTTGATAAATTGATGCAACACTTTCAAAAAGTGTTGTGTTTTCTATAAAAAGTGTTGCTTTAGATCTAAGGCAACGTTGCCTAAGGTAGCACTTCAAAAAGTGTCGCATTACCCATAATGTAACACTTTTAAAGCATAATACAACACTTTTTGAGTGTTGCCTTAAGTTTATTTTCTAGTAGTGATAAGGACTTAGCAACCGTGTACTCAAATAATTAACTTGGGTTAAACACAATAATGTACTAAAAAGTGAGTACATACAAGGTAGGTTAAGGCGATTTGGGTGTAACGATTGGTTTAAGGGTTAACAATGCTCTTCATTAATAGTCCGGGTTAACCAGAAAATTACAAGAACCATGAAAAAGGATAGGCTCGGAAGGTTGTACTAAGGGTATCCTGCACTAAAGATGAGTGCATGGAAAGGGTGTGAGATAGTTACATGATCGGTGTGACCATTATAACAATTACAGGTGTAAAACATGGGTTCATCCTAATGCCTCTTATCAAGCAAATCCTAATACTTACTATGCGGTCTCGGGATGCATCACAAAAACAAGTTCTAGAATTTAATATACTACCGGTACACTCATATAATTTAATACCAATCTCAATGCTCCAGAAAAGGCGACGAAGACCACACGTACACATCCGTAACGACGGAATAGACACATGTGACTGCTCACTCCTTAACTCGAGAAGGCTAAAGGTATAAACTATCTTGGGTATCAATAATAGATACCCGAATTCCTAAAGATCTAAAGGCGAACCTCACATTTTTGGGGTGGAATTCTGAGGGTTATTGTGCTAGTCATATAAATTCCTATCCATGAGACGCTATTAATACTCGGTTTTCGTCGGTATGTGTCATAAAAAAATTAAATTTGGGTAAAAATCACCTTTTATGCTATGTTTCGATATATTACCCATCATTTTAAGGACAAAGCAAATGACAAATGAAAGAATAGTTTCTAAGGCTTATTTTCCCCCTACACTTAAGTTGAACATTGTCCCCAATGTTCTATAGAAGTACCCGTAAAAACGAATAAAGGGAAAAGAAAACAAGGAAAAGAAACTAGTACTCCCCTGGTTTGCTCAATAATGGAGAAGAAACATGTGATAACTGGTTAAATCGTCCTCCAAGAATCATCCAATGAAACTTCCTAAGAACTTCCAAGCTTCTTCTCATCAAATATAACCTGTAATCAAAGATAAAGACAACTACACCAAGCATAAAATGTGCGATATACAGATATACAATATGAATTTAGGGTTTGACTCGATAAAGCAGTAAAGATAGGATGAGAGAATTTTCAAACTCATTGGTTTTGCAGGTTTATAACAAAAGATTACATATTTTAAATGTTATGCAAGTTTTATTTTTAAAAATAATTAAAAACTTTAAGTTTTCTAGACCTGGGCGTTTGACGCCGTGAGGATAATCCTGACCCCGTCACAGGTGTCATAGTGACGGCGTCGCGTGTAAATCGTGACGCCGTCTCCACGTTCTATGAAAACGAATTTTTTGTTTTTGATGAAAAATTTCCTGCACTTGATTCCATAAGTTAATTTCTGTACAAATAGCTGCAATTCAATCATATGACTCGAAACTGACGCGAATTAATCTAAACAATTTATTTTGCATGTTTGAATTTGGTTCTAAAAAGCGGATAAATTCCCCTACACTTATTTTGTTGCAAAATACATTTGATTGCAAATAAGACGAAGTTACAAACAAACAAAGCATGATTACAAACTAATTCAAACATAATAAAACAAACGATAAAGAATTAAAACACACAAGACACTCCTAATATGTGATAAAAGTAAATATTGGGTGGCCTCCCAAAAAGAGCTTTTCTTTATTTATGAGTCTTGTTTGTAGACTCGATGTCACACGTCCTTACGTGACTTCTCCTTCGTCTTCCACTTCTTCATCAACTTTTGTAAGAGCGGGATGCTCGTTTTTAAAGTTCTTGCTCCTCCATTGGTCAAACTCCATCTCCTTTTCTTGGTGAAGTCTTATCCTTTCTTCCCATTCTAGGACTAGTCTATTCACGGTCATAGTAGGGGCTATAGGTTCTATGTCGTTCTTGACTCCTCTTTCGGTCTTACAGAGGGGTTCAGGTATCCTATGGAAACTTATCTTACTCTTTCCAGACCTTAGAGTTATAGTGCCCTTGTCAAACTTAATCACGGCCTTTACCGTTGTTAGGAACGGTACTCCTAAGATGAAAGACCTCTTTTCATCTTCCTTAATGTCTAGAATCACGAAGTCCACAGGGTATACATGCTCGGCTAGGGGTGAGCACGGTCCGAATACCGGACCGGACCGGCCAAGACTGGACCGAGACCAAGACCGAAATGCTACGGTCCGGTCCGGGTCGGTTCGGTCTTCGGTCCGGTCCGGTTATACACGACATAATCATCGGGTTTTTTGCCGGACTGGACTGACCGGACCGAGGACCGATTCTAACAAAAAGTATGGACCGAGACCGGACCGACTATCCCTCAGTTCGGTAAGGTTTGTGTCGGGCCGGTCCGGTTTTTTGGTCCGGGTTGGTTTTGGATCTGCCATGCTCAGCCCTATGCTCGGCAACCTCAACTAATACGTCCTCAGCTATTCCTAAAGGGTAGATATACGAGTGGCTAGCTAGTGAGAGTCTAATATCAGTCTTAACAGGTCATTCGTCCGTAAGTTTCATATAAGTGGAGTAAGGCATGACGTTTACATCGGACCCTTGATCGACGAGGGCATTTATATAACAACCCGCAATTTTCATCAATATAATTATCCATCTATTAAATTAGATGCAATGTAACATCTATATATACCACCTTTTTACAAGGAAATTTTTGCTTTATTCTATTATGTAACGTAGTTTACATAACTAAAGTAAACGAGATCACGCAACTACCTATGCCAATTCTATCTACGTTTATATCAAGTAAACGTATTAATATGCCAAGTAAATATTCTAACAGCCTCTATACCATGTACGTTATCTATTTAACGTAGATTTCACAACGTTATTACAAGATGAACATTATCCGTTAACATTTATATCAAAACCCTAATTATATGTAACGTATACATATAAAATGAATGTACAAGCCTTCAAACATATGTACAAGTTACAATGAACAACATTTGAATATCTTTTCCCTCCTAAACCTAGTTACAACCTTCTAAAGCTTAATGTACAAGTCAATTAAGCATGGAATTAAATCAAGCTCATTTTCCCTCCAATTTTGTTCTAATTTTTGTACAACTTCTTTAGCTTGGATTACAAGCTCACTTAACAATACATTTATGCTAAACTAACCCTAAATCATGCTAAACCTAATTCTAAAACCCTAATTTCATGTTATACGAAACCGAAACCTAAAAACTCATCCGAAACCTAAATTATAATCCAAAACCCTAATCCTAACATTAAACCTTAATCCTAAACCCTAATCTTAGCACTAAACCTAACCTTAACTCGTCACAAAAACCCTAACCCGAAACTAAAACCAACCCGACACCCTTAATTCGATTTTAAAACTAAAATCTAATCAAGCTAGCATCCTACCACCTCTCAAGCACCATGACCTCACCACCACCTTTACCCCCACGTCACCAAACAAGCACACAAGCACCTCCATCACCCTTGTTCACCAAGTAATCCACCTCACCACCACCTTGTGATGCCGCGCCCTCCACCACCTTACACCTCACCATAGCTAGTTTCTAACCTCCTTGGTCACCACTCTAGTGTACCTTGGTCCTTACTCCAAGCTCCTTGATCCCCACTCTACACAAACTTGCTCCCTACTCCTCCCCTAACACTATAAATACACGACATACATACATACATTTCCATATCTCATTCAAACTCAAAGCTACTTTTAAATCAGGTTCTATGCAAGCTAAGGAAGAGAAATAAAGCCCTAAGATCAGTTTTGAAGCCAAGAATTAAGAAGAAAGAGGTCTTGAAGTCATTTCTAAAGTTTTCAAGTCATAATAAGCTCATTCGACTCATTGTACCCACTTTAATCCATTTCGTTTACAAGTAAGCTTTAAATCTTGTTCTATATGTTCTTACTATATCCTAGAAACTTATTAAGCTATGTCATAATCTTCTTGTACAATCAAAACTTGTTTTGAGTCCTTGAAAACCAAACCTTAACCCTAAAAACCCTAAAAGCTCATTTTCGTAAAATCTATAAGCTAAAACCATAAGCTTTTATTATAAGCTATCCTAATAAGCTTCCTTAACATTTTTAAAAGCTTTTAAACAAGTCTTAAACATTTAAACCCATCGGGTTGATTTTTAAAACCAAACGAACCCATTTTGGTGTTTTCGAGCTCATAAGCTCTATTCATAAGTTCAAACTTTTAAAAACTTAATTATTCTAACTTATTTTAATAAGCTATAACCTGCAAATTGTTTTCTACATTGAAAAATACCAAGTTTATGATTTTGGATTTGTTTTGCAAATTGAATCCATGCAAGGGGTATATATTGTAAATATTTTAAAATTATAACTAGAGGGGATGAATATGTAATATTCCTAAAGTTATAACTACAAGGGCTTATTTTGCCATTTTTTAAAGATAAGGGTTTAAAGATTTTAAAAATTATATTAAAAGGGTTAATTTAATAAAAATATATATATCAAGGGTATATATTGCCATTTTTGCATACTTAAAAATATAAAATATAATATTTTTATATTAATTATAAAAATATATATTAATATTATAAGACTCGATTTTATTAAAACCCGACACATTTATCGTTATTAATCGTCGATCGACGCATTATAAATCAATTATATTATATATTTAACGTAATTTATCATCGACTAGCTTTTGAAGAAACTTAAAATCTTATCGTATCACGTTACTAGGGAATTTCATGTGAGGGGTTTCATTTGAGTATACGTTTTGACGAGTTTGCTGGATTTACGATTTAAAGTGTCCTGGCTCCTCAAACGTTTACTACATGACCTCTGAATTATGATAGCCCGAACAGTGATACAATATTTCCATAAATTAATAAATCAAAGTAATATGTATGTTAAACTTCATGAAGTTTTGAAACATAAACAATCAAACTAAGACTTGACATATTACCCCAGGTTGCGTGACGAGGCCGTTACTTTCATTTGATATACTTTTGCCATCAATCAGATTTCCCTGTTAAGGTGAGTTCATAGCCTCGCATTTTAAATCTTTGAAATATTTCATAAACCCGCGAGGGGGATACATGCTATAAACCATGAATACAAGTGTTTTTCCAACTGTATGCTATCCTGATGCATTATTGCCTAAGTCCCTACTTTTGCCATTAAGACCCCACTATCATGAACCGTTAATTACTCTTCGGAGTAAGCGCGAATGCTGTGAATAGATCTATTTGGGACTGAACTCCCCCGTTGGTATACATGTACTTTTGGTAACCAAACGCACTTCATTTGAATAAACTATGCGGGTGTTTGGCAAAGGCACCCGTTGGGGGCAACTACTTGTGATTATTGATTATCTCAAGGCTTCAGTGTCATGAGCTTAGGGCAATAATACTGTTTCTAGATAAATGTATAACTGCACTGGGCATTTACATTACTATAATGGTGTATAACAACGTAACCCACTATTTATGATGACTTGTATTCAAACTGTTTATCATAAACCTATGAATTTCACTCAACCATTGTGTTGATCTTTTTAGCATGTTTATCTCAGGTAATTGAGCAACTTATGGCACGGAGTGACACTGGACATGAGGACGTCCAAACCTGTTATCATTCAACTTTATGTTTTGAAATGTATTTTGGGACCTCCGTTTGTAAAAACTCTGATGAATAATGAATGATAACTTATCTTTTAAAAACGTCTCTTTTGAGTCATTTTCTATGATTATGTATGTTGTACCATGAAGTAATACCCCAAATTAGCTTCCGCTGCTATATGTCAAATATCGGGGTGTTACAGATTGGTATCAAGAGCCAAGGTTATAGAGAACAAGGTTGAAACCTTAACTATAACTACTTTTCTTTTTCTATCCAAGAAAGTCCTCCGTGTCACTACATCTCCCGAATAGTATGTAAAGATACATAACTATTATACTATTATATAAATAACTTATGTTATATACCGTTGGGTTGTTAACATAGTGATGTCTTCTCCCAACCACCCTACTTTCGATATTGAGGATGCTTTTTCCTCTAACTTTCTGGACTATATCCTGGCTTCCCCAGACTATTCCCCAGCTTCACCGGGAAATACTTCTTCTGAATCTTCAATAATTCATCTGATTTAGTTCCAATAGCTTCACCAACTCTTTCACTTTTTCATGATGACCTCTATATGAAGGTCATGCAAGCATACTATGCTAAAGAATCACCTATTCCACCGCCAACTATTGTGCCTCCATCTCCAATGCTATCACCAATGTTTGATCCCCAAGATTTCTTTCGTCCTGAAGAGATCTCGCCACCTAAGAAACGAGGTCGTGACCGATCATCCTCCTTTACTTTTGCCCTACCACAAGCATTTGAGATGGGAGAAAGTTCTCATAAGACGAGTTTGGAACGTCACGAGGAACAAATTAAGGAAATTTTGAATCACCTAGATGAGCTCTCTCGTGACCGCATTAAGCACGTGGAAGACAAAATAGAAGGTCTTGGAAAAGGTTGGGTGATCATACAACAAGATTTTGACAATATGGAAACTGAACTCCAAGAGGCTCGTACTCAAATTACTAGACTTCAAAGAAAGCAAATGGGAAATAACAACAAGATTGCTCTGGCTCGCTTCAGGATTGCTAATCTAGAATAAATCATCGAAGATATCCAGGTTCGTCACCAAGCAGATAAGGAAGGTCTTCTGAATGCAATCTATGAACACAAGAACAGCCAGGAAGGACCATCAGACTACTAGATTAGATACTAGTTATAGCTTTTGTTAGAACCTAGCCACAAGATGTGTGGTATAAATAACAACACTTGTCAAATTTTGACTATGTACAATACAGAGGCAAGTTGTTCATGATATAATATAATGGTGATCCCGTTATACTTCATTGTTTCATACTCATCCTATATTCTATATTATGATCTCTCATCTTCGTCTTCATCATTAGGATCTTCATTACTGGTTAAGTTAACTAACTACCATCTCTAGACTATCCTTTTGATAAGTTTATCTTCACAAAGTTAATTATCATTATGAATCATACTGTGACCCCTAGAAAATGAACTAGTCCCTAAGGAACCAAATAAGTCAGATACTTGTTAGAATTCATATCAGATAAATATCTATAATTTCAATATTACTATTGTAACAATGCTTATTTTTAAACTTTAAGCATTTTAAGGAAAGACTTTTGATATCATTCTTATTACGTGTTGTCTTATGTTGATAGAATGCCTCCTAAGAGGACACCAACATTTGCAGCACCAACCATGTCTCAGGCTGCCATCAGGAAACTAGTTGCTGATAGTGTTGCCGCATCTCTGGAAGCACAAGCTGCTACTATGGCAAATACTGACAATACCAATAGGAACATCGGAGAAAGAGAAGCTCTTGTAGTAAGAAAATGTAGCTACAAAGAGTTTATGAGCTGCCAACCTTTCAATTTTAAAGGTACAGAAGGCGCTGTTGGCCTCATCCGCTGGTTTGAACGAACCGAATCAGTCTTTTCCCATAGCAACTGTACCAAAGACTGCAAGGTGAAGTTTGCTACTGGTACTTTAACTGAAGAAGCTTTGTCATGGTGGAATTCATTCTCCCAGCCTATTGGAATAGAAGAAGCTTACAAAAGTACCTGGGTTGAATTCAGGAAGCTTTTGATAAAGAAGTATTGTCCCCGAACTGAGATCTAAAAGATGGAAGACGAATTTTACCATCTAACTGTGAAGGGGAATGATCTCAAGACATATGTGAGGAGATTCTAGGAATTGGCAACCTTATGTCCCACTATGGTGCCAGATTCTAAGAAAATGATGGAAGTTTTCATCGGGGGATTGCCTCGAAGTATTAAAGGGAATGTTACCGCCTCTAAACCTCAAACTCTAGAGGAAGCCATTAACATAGCCCAGAGGCTAATGGATCAGATAACAAATCACACTCCAGTGCAAGTATCAAGTGATCACAAACAAAAGTTTGATGACAAAAGAACTTTTAACAACAACAACTACCGCAACAATAATAACAACAACTACCGTAACACCAACACCAACAACAACAACCGCTACAATAATCACCAACCACAACAGAACAAAAGGCAAGAAGCTGTCAGAGTTTATGCTGCCACTCTAGCTGAGAACATTAGGTATGCTGAAAACCTCCCATTGTGTAGAAGATGTGTTCTACATCACACAGGACCTTGCACTGTTAAGTGTAATACTTGTAACAGGGTGGGTCATCTGACCAGGAACTGCAGAAACAAAGGACCAGCCACTGGAAGCAATCAGCAACCAGTATCAGTATTTTGTCATGCCTGTGGAGAGAAAGGGCATTATAATTATCAGTGCTCAAAGGCAAACAACAATGCCCACGAAAAAGCATACTTGCTAAGGGACAAGAATGCTCATCGAGACCCGAACGTAGTCACGGGTATGTTCCTTCTAAAGCAACATCTAGCTAGAGTATTATTCGATTCCGGAGTAGATAAAAGTTTTATATTCATATCTCTTGTTTCTATGCTTAATATCCCACCAATTACACTAGATACCACTTACGATATTGAAATGGCTAATGGAAACTTAGTAGGCACTAATACCGTTATTCAGGGTTGCACCCTGATTCTGTTGAATCAACCTTTTGAAATTGATCTCATGCCGATTAAACTTGGTAGTTACGACGTCGTCATTGGTATGGATAGGTTATCCAAATATCATGCTAGAATTATCTGTGACGAGAAAGTCGTCCACATCCCAATCAATAGTGAAACTTTAATCATCCGAGGTGATCGAAGTAAAACCCGACTAAGCCTCAAATCCTGTATAAAAACTGAAAGGTACATATCCAGGGGATGTCAAGTTTTCATAGCCCAAGTAATGGAAAAGAAGTCAGACGATAAACGACTGGAAGACATACCAGTAGCCAGAGAATTTCCAGAAATTTTTCCTGAAGATCTACCTGGCTTACCCCCAGTTCGCCAAATAGAATTCCAAATCGATTTAATTCCAGGAGGAGCGCTAGAGTCCCGAGCACCTTACAGATTAGCTCCTTCAGAAATGCAGGAACTATCAAACCAACTACAAGAGTTGGCAGACAGAGATTTTATCCGACCAAGTACTTCTCTTTGGGGAGCTCTTGTCTTATTTGTTAAGAAGAAAGACGGATCTTTCAGAATGTGTATCGATTACCAGGAGTTGAATAAACTTACTATAAAGAATCGTTACCTATTACCCAAGATTGATGACTTATTTGACCAACTTCAAGGTTCAAGTGTCTACTCGAAAATCGACTTAAGATAAGGTTATCATCAACTGAGAGTAAGGGATGAAGATATTCCCAAGACTGCTTTTAGAATGCGATACGGATAATATGAATTTCAAGTGATGCCATTTGGTTTAACTAACGCACCTGCTGTATTCATGGATCTCATGAACCGTGTGTGCAAACCATACTTAGATAAATTTGTGATAGTGTTCATTGATGATATTCTTATCCACTCTTGTAACAAATAAAAACACGCAGATCATCTGAGAATAATCTTGGAATTACTCAGAAAAGAGAAATTATATGCCAAGTTATCCAAGTGTGATTTCTGGATCAGTGTCGTGCAATTTGTTGGGCACTTAATTGATAGTCAAGGACTTCATGTTGACCCCACCAAGATTGAAGCAGTTAAGAATTGGGCATCTCCCACTACACCCACAAAAATACGTCAATTCTTAGGACTCGCCGGCTATTATCGAAGATTTATCAAAGATTTTTCAAAGATTGCAAAGTCTTTGACTGAATTAACCCAGAAAAACAGGAAGTATATCTGGGGAAAAGACCAAGAGACAGCTTTTCAACTGCTAAAACAGAAGCTGTGTGAAACCTCAATCTTAGCATTACCAGAAGGAAACGATGACTTTGTCATTTACTGTGATACATCACTTCAAGGACTGGGAGCTGTATTAATGCAAAGGGAAAAGGTTATTGCATATGCATCTCGACAACTCAAACCTCATGAAGAGAACTATACTACACATGATCTTGAATTAGGAGCAATAGTGTCCGCTCTTAAAATTTGAAGACACTATCTATACGGTACAAAGTGTAATGTGTTCACTGATCATAAAAGTCTTCAGCATATCCTTGATCAAAAAGAGTTGAACATGAGACAACGCCGTTGGTTAGAATTGCTTGCAGATTACGATTGTGAGATTCGTTACCATCCCAGAAAGGCAAATGTTATGGCAGATGCCTTAAGCTGAATCAAACCACTCCGAATTAGATCATTAGTCATGACCATTCATCTAAAATTACCATCACAAATTCTCGAAGCTCAAACTGAGGCAATCAAGGAAGAAAACATCAAGGCTGAGAACTTACAAGGAATGGACAAAGCCTTTGAAGTACATCCTGATGGAACCCGATGTAACAAGAATTGAAGTTGGTTACCACTCTTTGGTAATTTAAGAGACTTGATCATGCATGAGTCCCATAAGTTAAAGTATTCCATTTACCCAGGTTCTGACAAGATGTATCAGGATCTAAAGAAACTTTATTGGTGGCCTAACATGAAGGCAATCATCGCCGAATATGTTGGTAAATGTTTAACATGCTCTAGAGTTAAAGCTGAATGTCAGAAGCCATCCGGCTTACTGATACAACCGGAGATTCCTACATGGAAATGGGAGAGAATAACGATGGACTTCGTTACAAAACTGCCCAGAACATCAAAC
>BQNB010026234.1:32857-58818 GCA_026074375.1 Tanacetum coccineum | reverse complement strand
AAAAAACAAAAGATGTTCTAGCAAGCTTATAATGTATACTATCTAAAAATGAGAAGAAGATTAAGCTAGAAACACACTAAATACTTTAAAACTAATGCTAAAAAGAGTAAACTTAGGAAAGTGAACAAATGACTCAAACTTCTTTAAAGCTAATAAGCTCATTAAGCAAAACTAACCCTTAAGCTCTCTAGAACTTATATAACTACTTGTTAACTATCAATTTAAACCATAAGAACAACAACCTTAAGCTAGAATTCAAAATTTAAGAAACTAATTTACTTACCTACTGTTTTTGTTCTTTTTGAGTTTTTAGTGACTTTTGACAGCAAAATTACTTATGATTTAAGCTAGAAAATGGAAGAGCAAGTTCTAAATTTAGTTAAGCTATGTCTAATCTATAAGTGAACTGAATTTTAAAACCTAAGTCCTATATTTACTAATCTAAACTTGAAACCAAAAGACACTTGCAGTTTTAGACTGCAGTGTGGTAATTTATGCAAATGGCAAAAGCCTAAACCACAATTGCAGGTTAACTAAAGAGTTATACCTGCACTACACACTCTTAATGAGTGTGTATGAACACAATTTACACACAAACAAAAGCACAAAGGGCTTAGATCAAATTTAAGCTAGAAAACAAGAAGGGATAAGCTCCCCTGGTGCTGAGACACAAATTTTAACCTCTAACTTGATCAAATTTAACATCTAACCTTTGAAAACTCTTTTTTAACTAAACTCTTATGATTTAACAACTGACTCAAGCAAAAATTTCAATTATCTTTGACTATTTGAGGTCAAAGTAGCTTAATCCAAACACTCCTTTACTGCATTTGACAGATTAACTAAGCTATTGATTTGGAAATTTAACAACTAAATCCTTGAAACCAGATGATAATCTACTAAAAACAAACTTAATGAACATTAATCAACAACTATTTAAGCTAGAAATCTAGGATCTACACTATGCTATCTAATTTTTTTTTGGTTTTTAAGATTTTTATGACAGAATTAAGAATTCTAATATCTAAGATATAATAAGCAAAAACAGATAATAAAACACACTTTATAAGCTAGAATAAAGGCAAATAAGTTCTAATAAGCAATTAGAAACAGCAAATAAGCAAATCTCAAATAATAAGCAACTAATCTACTATTTAGACTAGAAATTAAAGACAAAAGGAATTTAAAAGAGAAACTTACTTGAGCTTCAGCTTAACAGAAGCTATAAGGCTCTTAAGAGCTTATCTACAGCTCTGGCTTATTTTACAATAAGCCAGTATAGGTCCATGGAGATCCTTCCATTATTGATCTCCCTTCCAAAAAGTCCATATCCATAAGCTAAGGTTTTTAACTTGTTTTTTTATGATTTAAGTAAATTAGAAAAATAGTTTTAGCTCAATCACCAGCTTAGAGACTGATGAGAGCTTATTAGCTTATTAGAACAGTAACAAACTTTTGAGCTTATGAGAGCTTGTGAGTAAAAACTTATGATTAAAACTAAACTGATGATTTCATTAACTTTCAAAAACAGATTACAAAGCTTGAATAAAAGAAATTACAATTACTTTTAAAAGGAAAATTACATTTAACAAAAACTAAGATTAATTCTACTACTACTCTAAAACTGGGAAAAGAAGATAATCCATGTGTGTGAGTGAGGGCCTTTTATAGCCTGTTGAGAAGCTTCTAGTCCCTTGAGTGCTTCCCACGCCTCTTCTAATCTTACCCGTCTATTTCTTCAATCATTGGATCAATGATCTCATCCGTTGGATCAAGTGTGGACACTCAAGGATTGCCAAGCTGTCATTCTTGATGTGACAGCTTGTGCTACTTCTCTGAGTGATCCAAGAGTAAAACCCACCTCTCCTTGTGCTTTCTTCAATAGCCACGTGACTTTGATGCTTAAGTGATCAATTAGAGCCCTTGATTTGACATAATTAACCCTGCCATTGTGTTCATTGTCCCATGAATTGTCGTCCTTGACCTTTAATTTTGAAAAGCCCTCTGTTTTAACCTGTGGGTAAAAATGGGGACGACGAGTGAATATTGAAATGGTTTCGCGCCCTTTTTAACTATAAACGGGTAATTCAGGTTTGAACTTTAGGGTGGTGGCAAATTTAGTCCTTGTCTTTGGTTTATAAAAGTATAAGGTAAAAGGGATTTTGGAAAATGGCAATAATGGCCCTTGTGGTTTTATAAAAAGGGGTTGGGCTAGGGTAATGGGCTTTTGGATCCAGGTATGGCCCATTTAGGGTTAGGGACTATTTGTGTAACTTTTGGAAAGTTGAGGGCCTTAAATGGTAATTGTGCGTTTTTGTCTTTTTATGGTTAACTTCTGTTGACCAAAGTTTGACCAATTTGACTGAAGGTTGACTTTTTCTGGCTTTGGCTTTGCATCTTTGGCTTCTATTGAGCTCTTCCGTTTCTCGTGTCCGTGTTTGCCCGTTCTTGACGGCTTTCTTGTGATTTTTGATATATCCGTACCTGCACACACAAAACACAAAAACAAGCATATTTTTGCCATTTTTAGTCTGTTTTGGGTTTAATCGGGTCATTTTAGGTATTAACGGATATGTGTATTTTACACTTATCAAAATTCCCCAAACTAAACGATTGCGTGTCCTCACGCAATATCACATGCCTTATAACCAAATACCTTAAAACTTCCCCAAATTAAACCTTTGAAAAGTAGCAATGATTTTTTTTTTGTTAAGAGAGCTAAGAGATCACAAGTTATAAAACACCCGAATTCCATTTTCAAAACTTTTTTCTCTTTTTATGATTTTTCTTGATAATTAACTACCTAACTACAACTTATTTGTGTTGACATAATGTATTGTTTTCATTTGTAACTTTAGGATCTAGAACAAAAAGCTACAATTAAGTGTCTAAAAGATACTTCATCTATTCCCGATTTTCATTTTCCAATTATAAGCTTTTTAAAAATAAGATCAATGTAATGTTATCGAGCTAGATGCTAAGACTATTATAATTACAAACTTGTGAATTTCTCTTCCCGAACATTAAATCATATGTGGTGCTCAAATTTATATTTAAACCATTAAATCCACATAATAGATAGTTAAAATCGCCCAAGCTTTTACACCATGGGCCTTTTGGGCTAATATGTTAATCACTTAGTAAGATCACAACTCAAGCACAACAAAACTTCCTTAGCTATAACATCGTTGGTTCACTTGTCATTAATGACTTTCTTCTCTTAACTTCCCACCGTCATCATCGGGGGTAAGTGCTTAAGGCTTTTGACACCCCATCCTGGTGAAATATCATCGAGACGCATGAACTTTCGATGAAAAAGCTTTGCAGACTTTTGCAAATTTTGGTTCAAAAGAGTACATTGGTTTTAGAAAAGGAAACTTTTACTATTTATTTTCTAACTTGCAAAATTATTATTTATATTTACAATTATTAGGCTAGGAACGGTTATCACTTTTTCTTTCGGACGACACATCGGCCAAGCCTCGACAAGAGCTCGTTGTGGGTACTTATTAATGATACTGTTAGGCATCAAAATATTGTGTCGAACTTGTAAGTTCGTTACTTTATGTATTTTTACTGTCTCGGTCAATTAATTAGTTAAATGTAGTAATAGAATATTATCGGAATCTGGGATCGATAGTTAAACTATATTGTATATGTTTCGGGTTTAATCCAAGCAAAAACCCTGAGCCCGAGTCATAGTTAAATTATCACGCGCGTTTCTCACATTAAAATGTGTAGGGGTATATTAGAATTTTTCACTTAGAAAAATATCTCTTCTCATTTTTAATAAATCTTTTTCTCTCAATTCTACTCTCTTTCTCCTCTCTCTTCTTTCTCTCTCTAGAATTACTTCACTTCTTCTTTCTTATTTTTGTTCTTATCTGTGATTTGACATTTTGGGTTGTTATGAAGTGTTAAGGGATCCTAAATTTGGCAATCGAGCTACGTGTGGATTCGGTGGTTGATTCTTTGTGGTTTCAACAAGATCAAATTCGTGTGTCATTTGAAGCAAAAAAAATCAAACCCGGATTTTTGTGCTTAGATGTGTGAATGTTTATGTTATTAAGCAAGATCTAGGCATAAGGTAACTAATTGTGCAAGAGAAATCAAGTTAAAAGGTCAAAAAGGGTGATTTTTAGGCCATTTTTGGTGGAAAAAGTCGTATATTTCGTCGTTGCGTTTTGACTCTCTGGCAAAGTTCTTGGTTGCGTTTTGATCATTGGTTGCGTTTTGATCATTGGTTGCGTTTTGATCATTGGTTGCGTTTTGATCTTGGTTGCGTTTTGCTCATTGGTTGCGTTTTGCCTAATTTGAAGACCTATATTGCGTTTTGACTAGGAGAAACTCTGCCCAAATCAAGACTTCATTGCGTTTTGTCTCCAAGATTCATTGCGTTTTGACCAAATCTCAACCACTGCGTTTTGACCAAATCTCAACCACTGCGTTTTGACCAAATCTCAACCACTGCCTTTTGACCAAATCTCAACCACTGCCTTTTGACCAAATCTCAACATTGCCTTTTGACCAAATCTCAACCACTGCCTTTTGACCAAATCTCAACATTGCCTTTTGACCAAATCTCAACATTGCCTTTTGACCAAATCTCAACATTGCCTTTTGCCCAAACCTATACAATGCCTTTTGAACCAAATCTCAACCCTCTACCTTTTGACCAATATCTCAACATTGCATTTTTGCCCAAACATCCTCTGGTTGAGATTTGACAATTGTTCTTCGTTGAGACTTGCTGTAAATTGACCTTCCTTAGACAAACATAAACCTAAAGGACTGAGAACTTCATTTTGGACTTAACACAAACAATCATTGTCTAATCAAAAGATTAACATTCTGTCACAATTAATCATTTATCGGTTTATCTAGCGATCTTATTAAAATCCCCGTTAATTCTTATATCGTTTTGATCATATGACGTGTAAAATAACGTGTACGTGATTAGTATTCATAAGCCACAACCTCAATCACAAACTCTCCACTTAAGATCCAACAACTTTTACACTTCCATAATTCACATTAAAAATGGAAAAAGTTTACTACATCTTGGGTTCAGTTTTTGAGGAACACGAGATACAGAAATGTACGATGCAAGCAAAAGATTTTTCAAAGAAAACCTTGAACATAATTGAATGAACTTATATCAACCACCAGCTTATCAAAAGACATGTCAACTTTCTCTGGTTGTTATTGTATCAACAGCTTTTGCACCTCTTTGGTGATGGTGTCAGAAACCTTCAGTTTCAGTTTATCTCAACAAATGAATAACTTAGAAACACTTCTCATGCAGATAATACTTCAGAGATGGATTCCAAATCCGCTCTAAGTGTGATCAAAGTACGTTTGAAAGGTTCTTTAACTCTGAATTGTTTAAAAGCCTCTCGATATTTATTCAAGATAGTTTCATCAGATCGAGAATTAAGAGAAAACTTCAGTGATTATACTAAAATAACAGCTCAAAATTCAGGTAAAACAATCTTACAGAACTTGAACTCCATTGAGCAATGTATTAATAGAAAGAGCAAGTCTATGAGCAAGAGTTAAGATGACGTTGAATAAAGTGAGTGAAGCCAGTTGAAGATTCAACGGTGCAAGGTTCTAAGAGGTTCATATCATCGGGTTACAAGTTCCAGGAGATGAAACAAGCAGTGGGATTATATCAGATTGAAAGAGATTGATAAGCAGGAATTAGAAGCGCATTACGGTTTCATGCAAAAGATTCGGAAGTCTTACCTCAGAATCAAGTTCTACTGATTACCCATTAGAACAAGTACAAAACAAATGATGATAAGAATGTGTTTGCCAATGAAAGAAACAAAACATTCTGAGACTATCATGTATGCAGAATGTGCTGATGATGCGTGCTGCGCTTGCTAATTTAATTGCAAATTTTAACTCTTGATTAATTGAGGAAAAATCAAAACGATTTTTAAAGCTCTTAATTAAAAGAAAGCAAATGCAACATTGACTAAAGTTTTGGAGAGTGCAAACTAAACTTGATTGAGGACTAGTAGGGCTTTGGGGGAGGCTTTAGGTTGTGGGATAGTTGTCTGATTGCACTTCACGACACAAACGAACATGAGTATGAAGAAGTACAAAGCCTTTAAGACGGTCCGATTGATTATGGAAATTCTTCAAACAAAGTTAAATGAAACTCTAGGACTTTTAGCTCTTAAAAGACGCTATTGAAATTAAAATAGGTTTGAAAACTAAGCCTATTGAAATTTCATGTTCTCAATCAGAGAAACACGATGAAATTAGTCAAAAAGAGTCTTTTAATTAAGGTCACAACTAAGGAAAGGTGTATCTCAAAGAGAACACAAAGGTCATTTCGGATTTAAAGGTTAAGGAAGAAAAAGATATTGACTAGTGTGTGAATCCATGAGACAAAACAGTTTAAAGTTTTTTGAACGATATTGTTATACTCGTAAGCAGTCAATTTCCGGACCATTCATATGTTAGCACCCAAGTTGTTGCGAATAATTAATGGTAGACTAACATTTGCAATCCAATGGTACCTCAAGAAAGCTCAATTTGAGAAGCCGCACCCCTTATTTGTATGATGATCCCATATAATATTTCTGATCTTGCAAACAGATTTGCCCCCAATAGGGAAGAGACCATGACTCTTGCAAATGAGAGTAGATCAAAATTGAATAAAGATTATGTTAAACCATATGATTCACTAAAACAAATGTCTTTATAAATTTTCAAAGCACACTAATGAGTATCCTTTTCAGTTGGATACGAGCGAAAAGAAGTTTCAGGAAGACAATGTGTGAGAAAACCGTTTGTTAGAACAATACTAACATTGCTAAAATCGTTGCCTTTCTAACCGTTTCGAAATCCATTAGTAAAAGTAGACAAGTTTTTTAACGACATGACATTTAACATCAATCAATTTAGAGAAATTGTTGATCAAGCTTGGTTTAAACATACTAGTGATTATTTTCGGGTGCCAACTGCTAAAGATATGGAAGTTTTGATAAAAACCTTATTAATGCCTCTTTCCGTAAAAACTCAAATTGATTGTTTTTCGTTTTGAACATGAACTAAAAAACGGAAATGCTTTGAAGTATTTTGAGTTACGTTAAATACCCTTGAAAGAGATTGACGAACTTTGAATCTGAGAAGGCTGATTTTTTCAAACATATATGAATACTACTTCTCGAAGAGTATGTGTTAAAGATGTTTATATGTTATATCTGCATTATATATATGATTTAATTGTCTACTGAATTATAATGTTTGTATCTTCATTAAGTCAAAGATTGTGATTGTCTTGCAATAAAGCTTTCGAAAACAAACTGGAATCTGTTATCAAAAGAATGTTCATAATATTTGTTTAAAAAGTTTTTTCTAAACTTGAACAAAACACCCTCGCGAGTTTCTATGTGAACTTGCTCGTGTGTTACAGTACTATTGTAATAGAACCTTGATAAAACAACTCTAGTTTGCAAAGGAAACGGTTCAAATTGGTATTTTGAAAAATAACGTGGAATCAATATCTGATATACAGGATTGAAAGCTCAAATGTAGACAAGAACATAGCAATAAGGTGTGTTGAATAAGTGAGTTAAAGAAACTCATCGAGAACTGCAAGGGAAAGTCTGTGGAAACTCAGTTTAATAAACCATCTGTTGTTCGACAACCAAATGCTCAACGAATTCCAAAACCATCAGTTTTAGGAAAACCGACTCCTTTTTCAAATTCTCCTGAAATGAGAAGTTTTCAAACGAAACAGTCGGTTAATAAAACTAATGTGTCGGATGGTTTGTTTAAACAAGTCACTCAACAGAATTTGCCTCAGATTAGAAAACAAGCAGTTCGAAACACCAATGTGATTGCACCTGGCCCCTCTAGGAATTGCCCAAAGCATGTGTCACATCAGTCACCAAGGGAAAAAGTAGGCTCAAATGACATGGTTCATAACTACTACCTAGAGAAAGCTAAGAAAAGTGCACAACTTCAGAAAGACAAAGAAGTGAATGGAAAACCTAGTATGATTGATCCTGCTAGATTACCCAACACTGCTAATGGTTGCAAACCAAAACCTAGGAATTGGCAAGCATCAATGAGTAGTCGGGTTTCAAACAAAGATGTTCACTTAGGAGAACATAGGAAACAAAAGCCTTTCTTGAAGTTCAATGACTTGCAATGTCCTACATGCAAAAAGTGCCTTTACAGTGCAAATCATGATGAATGCGTCTTAGAATACCTCTCAAGGTTAAATCCTCGTGCCTCTGCACAAAATAAGGATGCAAAATCCCATAAGACAACAAAGAGATATATGCCCGTAGAAAAGTCAAGTGCATCTAAGAAACCAGAAAGACAGATCCCCAAAGGACATAGGTTCTCAAACAAAAAGACTACCACTGTGCATGAGAAAACAACAAGTCCTAGATCTTGTCTTAGGTGGCAACCAACGGGTAGAATTCTCAAGACTGTTTGTCTTAGATGGGTTCCAACAGGAAAGACATTCGCCTCTAGCACAACAAAGGTTGAAAGTGAACCCCCAAATGGTTCAAATGCAGATATCCCTAACCAATGTGAAAGCGAACAAGCTCTTAATGTCAGTGCAGGTACTCTCTTAAGTACAGGTACATCGTTCAATCCTACAGAGGAAGGACTCAGAGTTTGGTTGCGAAAAAGAAAGATATCTCAGAAAACAGGGCTTCAAGGAATTTTGATCTGATGATCATAAATGACGTTTGAACACAGCAGTTCAAGCCTCGGTCGTCAATGTCAAATGGCGTCTGCTGAAAATAACACTTCAGGCCCCGTTCCTCAATGTTCAAAAGACGTTTGATCGCAGCAGATCAAGCCTCGGTCTTCATGGCAATGACTTCTGATCATAACCGTTCAGAACTCGGAATTCAAGACCACAGCAATGAACAGTCAAGTTCAAAGCTGGTTCCAAAAGTTGTTCCTCTAGCAGTCAAGACAGCTACATCACGACAAGAGTTGGAATTACTATTCCACCATCATATAGCAATGCTAAGGACAACAGGTAAATAAATACAAAATCAGAAAATCAGAAAATTTCCAAAAAGATTCTTCTCGACATGTCTCTTGGAATCGATAACATTTACGTGCTTAGAAATGTCGATTAACATTGACACGGGTGTGTAAATGAAGTTCGAGCGAGAGTTTGCAAATAGTTTCAAAACATGTCATTTCTAATTTTCTAGATGGCTTTAAATACTGGGTTCTAACAACGGTAGAACCAACCTTACGTTGCTTACAATTTTTCTGGTACAAAACTAAATACCGGGTTCTAAAAAAGGTATAACTAAACCAATGATATGTACTCTTTACAAGGATCAAGTATATTATTACAATTAACAAATGATGTGTAAGAATCAATATGATGATCTTGATGTGATAATGGAGACTAGCAACAAGGAAACTTAAGCTTGATCATCTCTGTTAGTGCAAATATTACAATATTTAATCTATACGATCTCTTTATGTTTTGGTAATGGCAAACATGTGACTTGTAATACGTAACGTAAAGTGCGCAAGTTACTCGTAATCACAAATCATCAATGCATACATGCATCAACATCTCTAGACGTCTCAAGTATGCATCAAGACGGACATTGGTTTACACCCGACATAAATCACATAAGGTATGTACAAACAAACATTAAACTTGTAGGATGATCAAAGAAATAAGTTTTTGTCTTAAACTTTACATTTTTATAAATGTAACAAAATAATTTTTTCAAAACTTAATTAGACAAATTATTTTTGAATTATAAAGAAATATTTTATGTAGTAATTATTTCAAAATTCAAAATCTGGTTCTTTTCCCCCCAAAACATGTTACACTTTTACCAGACAAGTTTGTCACCACAAAAAGACAAAAACAGGAGCGTCTGTCTGGGCGGTCCCCTCGGCGGCCCCCTAATATATCTGGGACCGCTGTCTCCTGCCAGGTTGTTTTTCAGCTCCTATAAATAGTGGGTCACCTCTAACTATTTTCATAACCCTTTTGCACGATTTTCTTTTAGTTCTTAAATGTGTAGGATCCCGATAATCACTTCATAACATATAACAAACCACGAATCGAAGAAGAAAAGAGAAGAAGAAATGAAGGTTTTAGAAAGAGAAACAAGAGAGAGAGTTGAGAGAGAATATAGAAAAGGAAATGAGAAAGATATATTAAAGTGAACTCTTGCTTACCTTTTCCAAAGAGGAAAAGGTATATATACCCCGACACTTTAAAGTGACGAGCGGGATATTTGACTAGGACCCGGGCTCGGGTTATGTAGTTATTTGGATGGGTTGATTTGTGGGTTGGTCGTATGTTGGCCTTAAAAATTCTCTTGGTGTTAGTATAGATTAACCCTCTTTGAACAATGTCCGGTAAGGCTTGGTAAAATGGAAAAGAAATTTGTAGCCATATTGTTATGTGAGAAAAAGAGAGAAAAGTGAGGAATAGAAAAAAGAAGTAGATAGATGGAGGTGTTTGTGTACTTTTGTTGTGTGTGGTTTATAGAGAAAAAAGGAACAACACACACACTCACCACATTATAATGTTGAAACTCCCACCCCTCCATGGAAGTATGGAGGGAGTAAGTATTTTAGTCCCAGATATCGATAGCGAATCTAATCCGGGACCAGTACTATAAATGATAAATGTAATTCCGGATTAGTCACCATATTTTAGGGCTAACAATCTTCCCCTAATATGCGGACATACGGAATTACTTACAATGTTCCTATCAGGTACAAATACAACACAAATAAAGTCTTCCAAAGCGCTTCCAAAGCTGAAGATGTCTTGTGAGTTCTCTTGGTCTTGAAACTTGTATTCCAGCTTGGATTCTTCATCTGTCTTATTGTTCTAGGAACCATTGTAGTATGAATGAACTGGATTACTCTCCCCAATCCATGCAGCATGTCTTGAAAAGCTTTCTTTATAGACTCCTTTTTGTTGAAGTTTCTGAATCAGCTTCCCCCAAACCAACATCCCTATCTTGAGCAGATTCTGAAACATTGATGTAGCTTGAACAATCTTCTACTTGTCATCAAAGTGCACAGCGGAATTTTGTAGAAGTCAAACCACACCAACGACCACTGCTTTCTTGTCATCTGGGCTTGTGAATATTCGTTCTGGGTGTGGCATGGAAAAATCAGCTACAGTTCTTCTCAGTATGAGAAATACTTCATAAACCATTACTATGGTAAAGTTGTCTACACTATTCCCCCTGGAAGTCAGACACTTTGGTAACATCAAAGTCAATTAAAGTCCGGATTGTACACATTTTCTCCCCATGATGGTTGCGAACTATCGGAGCATTCATTGGTCGTGTACGTTCATATACCTTTTTTTTTTTCTCTTGAGAAGTTCTTGTCATAAGCACAAATCTTGATATACAAAAGAATCATTACCCTCTTGACTTCAGAAACCATAGAGGAGATGAAGCATGTCATCGAAGAACTTTGAAGATTTTGCTTAGACTGTGAAGTATCTTTGTCTTGGAATAGCACAAAAATACCCGTGAGAAGTGCTGATTACATCTCAACCTTTAAACTCTCTGGCTAACTTACCAACCTCGTATTCTGTCGGCTATTGTTGTGATCACATGTGAAGTAAACCCGTTATACCCAACTTGAAACTGAAGTAAAATCCCCCAAATTTGTTACTTAATCTTGCACTATTGTTGATTGAAGAACGGTGCAGAAGAAAATCTCTAAGTACCTTATACTCCATCAAAAGTATAAGAAGTACAACACCTCTTGAAATTATCCACATCGACATCTGCGTGTGACACTGAGTACTACAACGTAACTCCTTTAAGTGATAGTTAACCAGGTCTTCATCAAACCACCTTGACTTCTGGGAGGGAAAAACTAGATAAATCCAGTCTTTATCATTAACTGTTGTACGTCTCAAGCAAGTCATCAATCAGATAGAAATAGAAGAAAGTCCGATGATATGAAATAAGTAGACGCCCTTTGTGAAATCCAACTTCAATTGCTAAATAAGGTGATAACCAAATCCACTTCGTAATCAACAAGTCATTTAATCCAAATTTCTAGCTTTTGTCATTTAAGTGATCTTTCAGGGATAGTTTTGGGTATTTAAGTGTTGATGTTGGTGTGGTTGTGTTGTTATGGTAGATTGTGTATTTATTGAGTTCGATTCTTGATTGTGGTGATTTGTATGCATTTCACGTACACGGGGAATTTTTACCGCTCTTTTGATTATAACGAATAAATGAATTACGGGGATTTTCAAAATTCAATAGAAAAAAAAACCGTGTAATGATGTTCGGACTCAAGCGGCCAATATTTAATTGGTCTAAAAACAGATAATTTTCTGGCTAGGGTTACAGCAGATTGTTTAACTAGGCTCACCAAACTGAAACGGGCCAAAAAATACAGATGGGCCGTGAGCTAGAACAAAAACAAGTGTAACACAAATTCCAAAAAACTGAAAAATGTCAATAAATCATAGTAAACGATGGTTTCGGGCCTCGAAAAATCCTTAACCAGCTAAAGGTGGTTACAGCGTGATCCGTCTCGTTTTTCTCTTCGATTTGAGAGGTCACGGGCCTGAAACGGACTTACGGATCAAAAGTTATGGCCGTTTTACTGAAACCCTTTTCTTCACACAAGATTTCTAATCAAAACGCAATGAATAAAAAAATTGAGCAGAGTAACGTTTAGTCAAAACGCAGTCGTGGTCTTCAAAACGCAACCTGTAGTCAAAACGCAATGAACCAAAACGCAACCAATGTCAAAACGCAATGAGTCAAAACGCAACCAATGTCAAAACGCAATGAGTCAAAACGCAACCAATGTCAAAACGCAATGAGTCAAAACGCAACCAATGTCAAAACGCAATGAGTCAAAACGCAGTCTTCAATAATCAAAACGCAATGACCAAAACGCAACATGAAGATTGTCAAAACGCAACATGAAGATTGTCAAAACGCAACATGAAGATTGTCAAAACACAACGAAGAACACCCTTCTTTTAGTCAAAACGCAGCCAAGAAAAAATCATCAAACATTCTTGAAAGCTACGAAATGATGTTAAAACCACATAGTAATGATGTAAGGGATAGATCTAAGCCCGAAAGTACAAATCTTTAACACTTTTAACCACAAACAAAGATCAAATCTTGATTTTTCTTGCAATTTTTTCGAACACAAAAATAAACCCACGAAATTGATTCTTTTTAACCACAATAATCAGTAGATAAACAACACGGATTCCCCCTATGCTTGGGTGCCATTGTTAGTTCTAGATTCACACTTTGAACAAATGATCGGACGGCTTGGTTAAAATGGAAAAGAAATTGGAGCTCATATGATTAGAGCAGGAAAAATGAGAGAAAAGAGAAGAGATAGAAAAAAGAAGAAGAAGGAGTGTTTATGTATGTGTGTGGTTTAAATAGGATAAAGGAACCACACACTACACTCACACTTTACAATGTGTAACTCCTACCCCCTTCCATGGAAGTATGGAGGGTCAGTATTTATCGTCGCTGAATCGACTAGACTAAACGAACCCGGACCGAATTTAAATGATAATTGTTAATTCGGATTAGTCACATAATTTAGGGCTAAACAATTTGGTGATGTGGTAGATTGGTTCTAGCTAAAATTAGGACTCGACATCTAGCTTAGTGTCAGAAAATAATCGTATGCGACGGGTTTATGTGTTAGGCCATTAAAAAACAGTTTTTTATGTTGGGCCATTAAAACATAATGGGTTTGGTTGTACCGAAGAAGATAGGACTTTGATCATATAGCTTAGTGTCGAACAAATAATATAAGCACGAGGTTTATGTGTTTAGGCCATTAAATCACAGGTTTTTTATGTTGTTTGGGCATAAAACATAACGGGTTTGGTTGTACACGAAGAAGGACTTGAATTCTTGCTTGGGGTCGGAAAATATTGTAAAGCATTGGTTAGGTTTCCTACGCCGACTGAAAGGGAGCTTGTTGATTAGTGAAGTAACTCTCGAGTTGGATACTCGAGGAGTGGAGTAGGGCGAAGAGGAGCTTCATGACCGAACCACTATAAATCATCGTGTCGGTGTGCATTTTCTGTTTACTCTTTCTCTTTACTTATGGTTTCTTTACAATTATCGCTTTACTTTTACACTTGCATTGTGCTCATGATTGTGTGAATTGTTGTGTATATTGTGTTAGTTATGAATGTGTAGCTCTTTGTAGTAAACATTGTGAGTGTGAATATATTGGTAGAATATGCGCTAGTTATTGTAAATCTATTATCGACACTTCTCATATTGCGTCAAACTTGATTGGTGATTTGATACAAATGATCTAGTCTGAAAACCTCTTCTGGAGGCGGTCCCTTTAAATAGGGCGGCCCCCTGATGTACTAGGCGGCCCCCATATATTTATGGGACCGCCGACAGAGAGTGATATAATCTTTGATCTTAAATTTTTTAAAGGAAACGTATTCACCCCCTCTACGATTTCCACAATTGGTATTAGAGCCAGGTCGCTCTAGTTTTCAAAACAAATGATTTTTAAAATAGAGTACGATCCATGTATCAAATTACCCATGAATGGGGACTAAATATGAAAAGTGTTTTTTTTGTTTGATTCGTACTAGTTTTGTTATTAAATATACTTCGTATACTAGCTTGAAGGAAAATTTTCTCAAAAGAACTTGGAAGTGTCAACTTATGTTTGTCTAAGTCGTAAGAGTAGAAATGATGTCTAAAACACGAAATTTATGTGCTGGAACAAGTTTTTAAAGTCTTATGTTCTACAGTTAAGTTACAAAATGATTTTGAACAAAAAACGTGTTTTGGGGTCACTGGTGGCGGTCCCATAAATGTTCAGGCGGCCCCTAAATATATATGGGGGCCGTCACCTTTATGGGGGCCGCCTGTCTGTTTCGTCAGTTTTTGGCAAACTTCAAAAAATCATATAAAATCAACCGTAAGTCCATAGAAGTCCTGCCACCCGCCATTTCGAAGATAATTGAGTCTAGTTTATTTACAGAATACTTCCTAGTCTTTATTCTAAACGTAAGTCAGGCAGAAATGCTCAAAATACTAGATAGTGGATCAAATACTATATTTTCGTTTATGTAAACTTTATAGTTCCTTTTCTTAAGTCGAGCTTTTAGTATATTATCCTGAATACGTTTGATCTTAATTAATTTTTAAAAATGGGGAGGAACTATTTTATTTTCAAATAAAATCAAGCTAAGTATACATCGTTATATCTAATACACAAAACAACGATGAATATCCTTATGTGTATGCTAGATGATTATGTGTGTTTACTTTTGTTTCAACTTGGTTAATAGATATTAATAAGTAATCATTACTATTTGTAATTGAGCTAATTATATATCTAAACACATGTGACATTGTATGCTATTCTGTATGTACTAGTTTTCTGTATTATGGACTAAAGGAATTACGTTAGGATTTCTTGCGGTTTAAGTTGCAAAAAATTATTTATGCAGTGCCTATAGCATAATCACTTTATTTTGTACAAGTGTTACATAAACATCTTGTAGTTATTTTAAGTGTAGGAACCCATTAAAACAAGAGTTATATACTTTTTCAAGTGTGTGGAAAAATAATGCCTACGATCATATCGTTAAAATCGTCACTAAAATATTTACAAAAACATTAATCTTTCCAACAAGATGGTCTAAATCTTTTCATATTACTACATTAGTTTTAAGTAAAAGAAATTGTATTTTTTGTTAAATTTGCTTGTGCTTGCATTGTTCTACACTCACAAACATGGATTATATTCTTTTTATAAACATTATAGTATTTTACAAATGAGGTGTGTTGTATTTAATAATGGTTAGAAAATCTCATACTTAATAAAATGTCACAAAAAACTAATGCATACTCTATGCATATCAAACAAATAATGTTTTTGCACAAGCAATACATTATGACAATCCGAAGTAAAGAATTAATTTGTTATAATTCATCAACCTCAAACTTACAAACTAGTCTTAGGATTTAATGGAACACACTATGAAAATCTTTATTTGTCTTCTTTTAAAAGAGTGTTCGTGAGGGTCAAAAAAGATTTCGAATATATATCAACTCATTATTCAAACTATGATTGATATTATTATCGAATCTAATTGACAAGTTTTCGAGTATGGACAAGAAATCGGATTTTTATTTGTCTAGCTTTAGTTATATAATAATATAACAAGTGATATTACTTATTACCTACATACTCAATCATACCATACCTGTGTGATATAAAAATTACGATCCTCTTCAAAGACGATAAGAATATGCATCAGATCATAACTCACATTGTGTTAGTTGGATGTCATATTGAGTCTACTTGTCTAATAGTTGTGTTCCAAATATTTGGCAAATATATGCATAAAATACACAATGAAGTAGGATTGACGACTTGAATGTCTTGTCCAAAATATTTAAGTAATTTACCTTGCAATGCAATTGGTAAAGTCGTCATCTCCGAAAAGCCAAACATGAGCAAACGCACAACATATGTAACTTTGATCAAACAATTCAAAAGCACAACTCAAAATTCAAACTAATTTCCCATCAAAACTCTCTCTTACTTTATCAAATAAGCATAATATTTCTTTGTTAGAAATACGAAAAAGTGTCGGTCACTACCAATATAATTAGTCATAGCTCGTAGTAAGTTGTTAAGTTAAGTAAGAAAGCTAACCAGGCCAAAGGCCCATGGACAAGTCCACTTAAGGTCCATGGTCGGCCAAGTAAGACATATATAAACCCTCTCCTCACATGGAGATGGTGTTGGTTGTTCATTTGTTACATTTCACTAAGCTAATATTACCATCTTCTTTCTCTCTCTAAGTGTTCATCCAACCACCTCTTTCTCTCTCTAAAACTCTAAGTGAATCATTCCATACTTGTGTTAAGATTATTCTACAATTGGTATCAAGAGCCATGGGGTGTTTGTGTAGGTTTTGTGTGCGTTTTATCTACTCGTTTTACTAGTGTTTGGTTCGAATCCATTCAAAAAGTTTTTCACTTTTTGAGGGTTTAAAAACCATAAAGATCATAACTTTCTTTCTTAGTTATCTTAGTATAGACTAGAAGTACAAGAAAATCTTTCAAAAACCATAAAAATATCATCTTTGTGAGTCTTTTTGGTTAAAAAGAGGGTTTTGTACCAAGAATCTTGATTTCAAATTTTTCGTGTCAAAAACGTTAAAGTTTGTGTTTTTAAGGTTCTATTAGTCTTAGATAGGTAAGAAGTACAAGAAAAATCAGGTAAAAACGTCAAAAAGTGAGTCTTTTTAAGATTTTTGGATTTTGAGTTTTGAAGTTTTTTTTTGGTCAGGCGATTTATACATTTCTACATGCGATTTATACAATCACATTTACTTAGCCGATTTATACAATCTAATTTACTCAGGCGATTTATACAATCAAATTTGCTCAGGCGATTTATACACTGCTTATTGCAAAGGCGATTTATACAATCAGAATTGTAAAGGCGATTTATACACTGCTTATTGTGAAGGCGATTTATACACTCTGTTTTAACAAAGGCGATTTATACATCTAATTTTGTGAAGGCGATTTATACATTCGTTTAACAAAGGCGATTTATACATTCCTTTTGTGAAAGTGATTTATACGTTTTGCTTGGGTGATTTATACGTTTTTCAAGGAAGAACTATACATGATTGTTAGGTGAATTATACGGTTGTTCTTTGATTTGTAAAATCCCGTGAATATTCGATTTCTCGGTTTTATCAAGAATTGTAAAATCCCGTGTATTCCGAAAGACTCAAACCTCATTAATCAAAACTCACTTTAACACAACAACCTCCAATCACTGTCCGATCATTTTAATCTTATCACATTGAAATGGATCCAATGATTTCACTTGGACAAAAGAATACTCTTGCTGAGTACATGATACTCTCCGGTGCAGACATAGTCACCCATGCTTGGACCAAAGTCCTGTATGGATTCATGGGAAGAGTAGAATGGAATTATACATGCAAAATAGAGAACACAGAAGAATGATACTTGAATCAGTAGAACATGGTCCTCTTATTTGGCCTACAGTTGAAGAGAACGGTGTGATCAGAACAAAGAAATATGCTGAATTATCTGCTGCTGAGAAAATTCAAGCTGATTGTGATATGAAAGCTACAAATATCATTCTTCAAGGTCTTCCTGCTGATATCTATTCACTTGTGAATCATCATAGAGTTGCTAAAGATTTATGTGTTGAGAGTAGAGTTTCAATTAACTGATGCAGGTCACATTTGACAAAGCTGAGAATGAGAGTGCTAAGGCAGTATGTTTGCATTTGATAAGTTTACTCAATCAAGGGGGGAATCACCTTCATTAACGTCATTAATAGCGAGATTTACTCAGTTGATTAATGATATGAACATCTACAAGATGAAAATGGAGCAATTTCAAGTTAATACCAAGTTCTTAAACAGTCTTCCACCTGAATGGAGTAAGTTTGTGACTGATGTCAAGCTTGTTAAAGATTTGCATACCTCCAACTTTGATCAACTTCATGCATATCTTGAACAACACGAACTCCATGCAAATGAAGTCCGTATTATGCGTGAACGCAATCAAGATCCACTTGCATTCGTTGCAAATCAGCAGATGACACCACCTCACTTCAACACTTATCAATCTTCTTACAACAATCCTCAACTTCAACAACAGTTTTCACCATCACATCATGCATCAATTCAACCCAATCAACATTACTCATCTCATTATCCATCACAAACTCAATTCAATCATTCATCCATTCCACCATCACATACATTTTAGTCTCAAATGAATCATCAAACCTCAACTGTTCCACAAGTAATTCCACAAGTTGCTTATCAATCACCTCAAGCTCCTACACAACTTATGACTGAGTCACCGTTTGTAGACTCAGGTTTTGTTGTTCCTGTGTTTTCTCCTGGAGATGATCCGATTGCTTGTCTCAATAAAGCAATGGCTTTTCTAACGGCTGTAGCTTCGTCAAGGTTCCCTACTACCAATAATCAACTCAGAACTTCCTCTAATCCAAGAAACCAAGCCACTATTCAAGATGGCAGGGTTACAGTGCAACAAGTTTAGGGAAGACAAGGGCAAAATTATTCTGGTAATACTTATAAGAGCAATGCTACTAGTTCAAGGGGAAATACTACAAGTGGACAGGCAAGAGTTGTTAAATGCTACAACTGCCAAGGTGAAGGACATATGGCTAGGCAATGCACTCAGCCAAAGCGACCAAGGAATGCAGCATGGTATAAGGAGAAAGCAATGTTAGCAGAAGCTCAGGAAGCTGGACAAATATTAGATGAGGAGCAACTCGCATTTCTGGCAGATCCAGGAATTTTGGCAAGTCAAACTCAGACAGTCATTCCTCGCAATGCTGCTTTTCAGACTGAGGATCTTGATACTTATTATTCTGATTGTGATGATCTCTCGAGTTCACAAGCGGTTCTTATGGCCAACATTTCCAACTATGGTTCTGACGCTATCTCAGAGGTACAAAATTCTAAAACCTATCTAAATGATATGGATAATCAAAGTGTGCATGCATTGCAGGATTTTGAACAATCACCAGTTATGGATTTTATAGATAGTAAGATATATAGTGATAGCAATATCATTCCATATTCTCAATATTTACAAGAAACACAACAGGCAACTGTTCAAGATACTAATTTGAAGGCACAACAAGATTCAGTGATTTTATCTGTGATTGAACAAATGTCAGAACAAATGATTAATCATGTTAATAATTGGGAAAAGGCTAATAAGGAACAGAATAATGAATCAATAACCGCTGAGCTAGAGAGATAAATGAAAAGGGTCAAAACTTTTGAACAACGTCTTAATATTGATTTAAGCTGTCGTGAAAAAATGATTGATCCTCAAATGGATGACATGATTAGAGAGAAACTTGCACTCAAAGAACAAATTGACTCACTTGAGCAAAATCTTTCTAAACAAATCAAAGAAAAGGAATCTTTATTCAAAACGTTTACAGTTTTCAAAAATAAATCCAAAGTAAAAGAAAATAAATATATGGAAAATGAAATTGATTTGGAAAAGAAGATTAAGGAACTTGATAATATTGTTTATAAAGTGGGTCAATCTGCTCAGACAGTGCACATGTTAACTAAGTCGCAAGCGTTTTATGATAATACACACAAACAAGCTCTTGGTTATCAAAATCCGTTTTACCGTAGGAAAGCTCAGCGGATAAAACCAACCTTGTTTGATAGTAATGTTATATCTAAAACACATGTTGCTATGGCTGTGATTGATGATGAAGAAACATTAATTTTGGAAGAAGAGAGTCGATCAAAAATGTTTGGAAAGGCAAAGGATCCTGAAGTTATTGCAAAGAAAATTTCTCATAAACCTATTGATTATGAAAAATTAAATAGCCTAATTGAAGATTTTGAAACACATTTTTCTCCACAACAAGAATTGTCGGCTGAACAAGCGTTTTAGTTTCATACGTTCAATCCTACCATTGAACCTTCTTACTCACCACCTGTCATAGTAGATGTTCCCAGTGAACTACCTAAGGTGAGTTTGGTGAATACAAGCCTTAAAAAGCTTAAATTCCACCTTACCCAGTTTGACTCTGTTTTAAAGAAGAGGATAACACCTAGTGCTCTTGAAGAAGGTGAATGAGGGGTTGAACATACAAAAGCTGTTTTTAACAATGAAATTATTCCATTTCTAAAATCTTTAAAAGACATCGCAATGTGTTTTGAATAAAAGAACTTCTAAAATGAAATAATGGAAGTACAAAACAGTTTTTTGATCAACTGTGAAGCGTCTTTCATAATTTTTTCTAGTAATAAAAATGTATTGGAAATTGCTAATGAAAGAAATTCCCTTTTAGGAAAATAATCAACTCTTACAAAAAGTCATGTCTCAAGATGGTTCTTGTTAACTTGTGATGAATTATATCCTTAAATATGATTTGTGAATATGAAAATGCAAAAGTGTGATTCGTGTGAAAAGTGTTTGAATCTTGATGCTGACTTTCCAATCAAAACAAGCTTATAATGATCTTTTGAAAAAATTCATTCACAACTTAAAAACATAGTATTTTCGCCGAAGTGTCGATACCAATTAAACAGAGAAGGTTTTTCCAAACGATGAATCTTGCGTTAAATCAAAATGCTGTTGAAATTCAAAAATATTTTGAAATCAATGATTTGAAAGCTCGGCTACAAGACAAAGACACGACCATTTGTAAGTTGAAGGATACTATTAAATCTTTGCGAGAGAATACCAAGGACGAGAACGTTGCTCATGATAAATGTGAATTTGAGCCCAAAAATAAAGAACTGGAAAATAGTGTGGCAAAATTGCTTTCTGAGAATGAACGTCTTTGTAATGAAATTAATCATGTGAAATAGGTTTTTAAAGATCAGTTTGACTCAATCAAACAGACACGTGTTCGTCATAAAGAACAAAGTGACTCTTTAATTAACAAACTGAACTTAAAATCTGTGGAAAATGAGGATTTAAAAGCTCAAATTCAAGACAAGGTTTTTGTGATAACATCATTGAAAAACGATTTACGAAAATTAAAAGGGAAAGAAATTGTTGAAAATGTTGTACACACACCTTCTGTCACCACTATTGCTCCAGGCATGTTCAAGCTTGATTTAGAACCGTTGCCTCCTAGGTTATTGCAAAATAGGGAAGTTCACATAGCCTATCTTAGGAACACTCAAGAACAAGCTAATATTCTTCAGGAAATAGTCGGACAAGCTAAGGCGAAAAAACCTTTAGATATCGAGTTAGACCTTGCTTGTAAGTATATCATAAGAATTCAGGAGTTGCTTGTATATGTTCAAGATACGTGCCCTAATACGATACCACCTAGTGCTAAGAAGGTTACTGTCAAACCCACGAACAATGTCAAGAAAGTTAGGTTTGTTGAACCTCTCACTTTCTCAAGCAAGATTCAACAGGTAGAGTCTTCTAATACATCAGATTCTAACACACCTGTGTTGTCTTTTACAGGAGTGAAGTGTTCTACTAGTAATTGCGGATCAAAGCCTCCAGGCAATAAAAAGAATGATAGGATCTCTCAAACACCAAGTAGGAACAAGAAGAATAAAGTAGAAGCCCAATCTAGGAAAGTGAATAAAGTGAATCGTGTTGTCGCTCTGCACACGCGCTTTGTCGATGTTGATTGTTAACGCCACTCGCTTCTAGCGGCACAAAAGTGAATTCTAAAATTCTTTGTGCTACTTGTAATAAATCGATGTTTGATGGTGTTCATGATAAATTTCTTCTTGATCTTGTGCAAAATGGGAATAAACGTACTAAATCTGCTAAGAAACATAAGAAACAAAATATTTAGAAACCTATAGGTCATGTATTCACTAATGTAGGATTTAAGTGGAACCCAAAAGGCAGAATCTTCAATATAGGTTGGTAAACTCGTGCCTTATCTTGGATCACCTCAACTAACGTAGTGCCTCCTAGCAACTCACTCACCGCGCACCACACACCTCCTCGATGAAATACAAAAACCAGAAATAAAAGTCTATTGCAGGAAACCCAAAAATGTTAGAAATTTAGGTTCGAGTAAAGTAGCTAAGATTGTAGAAACTAAGACTGCTAACCACTCGGAACCCAATCAAATTTGGGGATCTACTTGCAGGAGAGAGATATTTCCTAGATGAGATAGAGATAGTCTCTTGTCATGACAGGTTAGTTCCAGATAGATTAATCTATTGGTATACTGGGACTCTTGCTGTTCAAAAAACATGGCAGGGAATCGCTCTACAGCTTCAATGAACTTTGTCCGTTAAATTTCTGGGGCTCTGTGAGATTCGGGACACGACCAGATTGCAAAGGATTATGGGGGTTTGGTGTACTATCAGCTTGGGGAAACGTTATTATCTCAAGGGTTTACTACGTGTGGGACTCGCAATTATAACTTTTTTTGTTGGCCAATTTTGTCGCGCTCGCGCACTCGATATTGATGTTTCTAGTTTCGGCTCTCTCTCTCTCTCACGCGCGCTTTATTCGTAATTTAGATGTGTTGAATCTAATTTCAGGGTCCATTAGGACAAAAATTTATACACCAATTTCTTTGATGACATGCTTAAATCATCATTGATCTGTCTTCGATTCCAAAGTGTCAAAAGACTAAAGTGTGGTTTATTTGCACCGGGTCGGTTATATCTTCTTAACTTTGGTACTTTGGCGCTCTCACATCACTCAGCTAACTAAATAGCGGTCTTGCACGAGGAATCCCTAGACTTAAATTTCAGAAAGATCATTTGTGTTAAGCATGTGGATAAGGGAAAAGCAAAAAATCCTTTCATCAACCCAAAGCTGAAGACACTAACCAAGAGAAACTATATCTTTTGCATATGGATTTATGTGGCCCGATGCGTGTAGCTAGTATTAACGGGAAAAGGTATATCTTAGTGATAGTCGACGATTACTCAAGATTTACCTGGGTCAGATTTTTGAAGACAAAAGATGAAGCTCCTGCGACCATCATCAAATGCATAAAAAATATTCAAGTTCGTCTGAAAGCCACAGTCCGGAATGTTCGAACAGATAATGGAACCGAATTTGTCAATCAGACACTTCGTGAATGGTATGAAAATGTTGGCATCTCGCATCAAACTTCTGCAGCTCACACTCCTCAGCAGAACGGTGTTGTCGAAAGGCGAAATCAGACTCTTGTTGAAGCCGCTCGAACTATGCTAATATTTTCTAAAGCTCTATTATTTCTTTGGGCCAAAGCTATCAATACAGCTTGCTATACCTGAAACCGTTCTTTAATACGCCTCCGATACAACAAAACTCCATATGAGGTTATGCAAGACAAGAAACAGGACTTATCATTCTTTCATGTCTTTGGTTCACTTTGTTATCCTACCAATGACCATGAGGCTCTGGGAAAATTTGATGCTAAAGCAGACATAGGTATTTTCGTTGGTTACACGCCTGCAAAGAAAGCGTTCAGAATCTACAACAAAAGGACCCAGATAATTACTGAAACAATTCATGTAACCTTCGATGAGCTAATAGTTATGGATTCTGAACAATTCAGATCAGGACCCGGGCTTAATTATATGACTCCTGCTACATCCAGTACAGGACTCGGTTCAAATCCGGTTTCATAACAACCTTGCTTGCCACCAATAAGAGATGATTGGGATCGGTTGTTTCAACCAATGTTCGATGAATACTTTAACCCTTCACCAATTGTTGTTTCTCCGGTTCAAGAAGCTGCTGCTCCAAGAGCTGAAGAATTAGCTGATTCTCTTGTGTCAACTTCCATTGACCAGGATGCTTCATAAACAAGTATTCCTTCATCACAAGAACATGAACAGTCTCTAATCATTTCTCAAGGTTTTGAAGAATCACCTAAAACACCAACATTTCATGATGATCCTCTAAATGAATCTCCTAATGAAGACTCGACTTCTCATGGATCATCATCTAATGTAAGACAACTCCTCACTCTATTTGAACACAGTGATAGATGGACTAAGGATCATCTTATAGCAAAAGTGATCGGTGATCCTTCTCGTTCTGTATCTACAAGGAAGCAACTTAAAACTGATGCCATGTGGTGTTATTTTGATTCCTTCCTCACTTTAGTCGAACCCAAGAACTTCAAACAAGCAATGACCGAACCATCATGGATCGATGTAATGCAGGAAGAAATTCATGAATTTGAAAGACTTGAAGTTTGGGAATTGGTGTCGTGTCTAAATAAAGATTTCTTGATCAAGCTGAAATGGATTTATAAGGTCAAGACAGATGAATTTGGCGGGGTACTAAAGAAAAGGGCTAGACTCGTTACTCAAGGATTCAGACAAGAAGAAGGAATCAATTTCGAGGAATCATTTGCACCGGTTGCTAGAATTGAGGCCATTCGTATCTTCGTAGCAAATGTCGCTAACAAGCATATGACAATCTACCAAATGGATGTTAAAACGGCTTTCTTGAATGGCGAGCTCAAAGAAGAGGTCTACGTTTCTTAACTAGAAGGATTTGATGATCAGGACCACCCATCACATGTGTACAAGCTCAAAAAGGCTCTTTACGGTCTCAAACAAGCACCACGTGCATGGTATGATATGCTGTCAAGCTTCCTACTCTCTCAACAATTATCCAAAGGTGCAGTTGATCCAACACTCTTCACACGGCATGCTGAGAACGACATATTACTGGTACAAATTTATGTTAACGATATAATATTTTCATCAACTAATACTACCATGTGTAATGAGTTTGCTAATCAGATGACCAATAAGTTTAAGATATTGATGATGGGGCAGATGTCATTCTGTTTAGGATTACAAATATCTCAAATTCCTAGAGGCATCTTTATAAACCAATCTAAATATGCTTCTGAAATTGTTAAAAAATATGGTTTCGATTCTACTAATTCTGTCGACACACCCATGATTGAAAACAAGAAACTGGATGAAGATCTACAGGGGAAACCAGTTGATGCTACACTTTACCATGGCATGATTGGATCCTTAATGTATCTTACATCCAGTAGACTTGACCTTAACTATGTTGTCTGCTTATGTGCCCGGTATTAGGCTAAGCCTACCGAAAAGCACTTACAAGCGGTGAAACGGATCTTTCGATACCTTAATGGAACCATTAACATGGGTCTATGGTATTCTAAGGATACCGATATGTCACTCATAGCTTATGCAGATACCGATCACGCGGGGTATCAGGACACTAGACATAGTACATCGGGAAGCGCTCAGTTCTTAGGTGACAAACTTGTTAGCTAGTCATCAAAGAAGCAAAAGAGCACTACTATATCGAGTACAGAGGCTGAATATATTGCCTTATCTGGGTGTTGCTAACAAATCCTTTGGATGCGTTCACAGCTAACAGATTATGGCTTTCAATTCAATAAGATCCCTCTGTACTGCGATAACAAGAGTG
>BQNB010026234.1:3360-30874 GCA_026074375.1 Tanacetum coccineum | reverse complement strand
TGACCTGGTGGGTGGGAACTATAATTGGTGGATATTGATGAGTTAATAGGGGAGGTTTTTGGTACAATACATGCGGCACTAAACTTCGATTTAAGACCATAACTTACCTGGTGTTTTTCATCAAATAAACTGTTGGGTTTTTACAACTAATTAACCATTAATCTATCACGAGTATGCAGCGGAAAACATAGATCACGTATAGAATATGTAATTAACAAAGGGATCAAGATAACGTACCTTTTAGCAATTAACGAACACCGTTCTTGAATATACGCGTGTGTATAAATTGAATACCACACAAACTAATTAAGTTACCAAAGTAGATAACCTCTATGGTGTGCATACACTACACGTCACTGAGATACGTTAGGATGATAGTCCTTTCTTCACGAATAAAACAACTCAACGCGATGTTTTGTTTTTAGTTCTAACGATCAAAACCCACAAAAGATCAAATCTGCCGATCGGATTAAAGAAGGAAAAAAGAATCAGTAGCATGTATGTTTCATAACATGTAGTCAAACAACACGACATTCGTTTGTTTATATGGACAATATGATAGTGTCACAGATATTAGCGTTACAAGTAGATATAGAACCACTTTGTATAATAAACCATGAGTGTCTATAGTCGAAAAAGTATATATTATTTCAAGATAAGCAAGAAATAATCTAGGTTACTACCAAGATTAAAACCTTGTAGCTCCCACTGAATTTGACAGCATCACATGAATGTCTTGTTCAGAAATAAATCGCGATGCTCCCACTGGATTTGACAACATTGGAAGTGTTCCATAACCAGTGAAAACAAACAGTGATCTATGTATTTTCCAACTCTCTTTGAAATCTTAATTAGTAACATTTACTTGGATTTCAAAAGTTCTACTATGTAGATGAGGGACTATCCATCAATGCTATTGATTAACTTGAAAATTGAGCATGCAATTTCCTCCTTAATTTGATTAAGACAAACAACTAGATACATTATCCTAGTTTGCCTTTACCACTTTTGCGGTAATATTGGTATTTCCTAATCAAGAACTCATAAAACATCTTACATTAAGATGTTACCATTTGATAGCTTTAAGAACATATTCTCTAGTTATCTATATGTCTTATATCTTTCAAAATATTCACCATGAAATCTATATGAAAATATAAGTCATGCAATATACTTAACTTTTAAGCTTGCTATGAGTTTGATTACATTAGGACAATTCCTACGTTCCTATTATAACTTTCCGGAGCAAGAAAGATATTAGGAATGAGTCTCCATGTTCCTTACAAGGAAAGGAGTCTCGGTTTGACTTCTTTGATAAAGAAACAAACCATTGTTTACGGTTTTATCGTTGCATTAATACTATTAATAAAATCGCAAAATTCAATTTTAGTATTTTCGATAATACTCCTTGAAGAAAATTAACTACCCATGTTTAGTTAAATAAACAATTAATTTTCTAAGGATATGATCCTACTTGACATACCACCACCACATCAGTTGATCTGCTAGTGATGGTGTATTCAAAAGGTAATCAACGATTGATAATTCACAACTTTTGTAACTCCTAAACCATATGGGACTTACTTTATTACAATAATATCTAGTAAGCATGTTTCATCCCATCTATGTCGCGTGTTAATAGGTTTAACCACAAGAACGCTAAGTCGTCCAATCAAAAACAGTGATTATGTAACACTCACCGTCTCACGGAAAAGCGTATAATCACCTTGAGATTGCAAATCTACACACGTCTCACGCATAGTTGAGCAATCTACAAGTGTTTTTACAAATTGGATGGCAACAACTTAGTTGAAAAGGGGTACTTTATTTGACGTGTCAAATATGTACGAAGAAGCATGCATACATCTTCGTATCATAGATTTTAATAAAAACTTTATTCTCAATTAAGTTATTATTACGGTATCACCTATTATCATCGTATCTTATACATAAATAGTGAGACCTTAAAATTGACGATTCAACGTATCTTTAAATATAAAGATTTGCCTTTTATCGCGGGAAAAGATTAAAGAATGATTAAAAATCATTCAAACCCTAGACCATTCGCGACTTCCTACATAGTATGCAAGGTAAGGAAACTACAACGTAGTCAGGTATTATAGGGTAATGGTATCTACAAGACCGAAGTCTTGATGAGTCTCCCCGTACCTTATCCTTGCAACTATATAGTACTTTTGCAAATTACGTCATTGATAAAAATTAAAACTTTAATTTAAAGAATACATTACAAACTATAAAATGCTAGTCTAGTCATGGAAGATTTTATATCGGATGTAAGCCGAATCCACTTTTGACCTTTTGCATTAGATAGTCCATAATAAATCTTATTTCGATAATCATTAGTCATGTTTATATTTGTTTTCCGAAAAACCCTTTTATTTTCTCACAAGTCAAACTTAAAATAAAACAACATAAACACAAAACTAATACATATAACACTTATTTCAAAAGAAACACTTAACAATTAAGTCATGCAAATATCCATTATGATCCTAATTATCTAATAATTAAAACATGTATATATTCATATAAGGCTCCTTCGTCCTAAAAACTCCGGCCACATCCATCGATATAATCGATTGCGTAAGCCATATACAAATATATACCACATAGCACATAAAATTTAAAACAACCTTTAGGCCCCATAAAGACATAGCTAAGGTCTTCCCTAGCTTTTAAAGTCGTGGATCGAAACCACATAAATTTAATGTCTATGTTTTAATTCTTGATCATCATATTTGCATAAAACGCCCAAAGGGCTTAAAAAATTAATCAAGAATCCTAATTTGTCAAATTTTATTACTTTGTAACTACAAATTCTATACGATGGCTCGTGATGCCACTGTTGGGTTTTTACAACTATTAACCATTAAAGATCACGAGTACGCAGCGGAATAAATAAAACACGTATAGAATATGCAATTAACAAAAGGATCAAGAACGCGTACCTTTTAGCAATTAACGAACACCGTTCTTGAATATACGCTTGTGTATAAATCGAATACCACGCAAACTAAATAAGTTACCAAAGTAGATAACCTCTATGGTGTGCATACACTACACGTCACCGAGATACGTTAGGATGCTAGTCCTTCTTTCACGAATAAAACAACCGAACACGATGTTCATGTTTGCTTCTTGTATTAAAATAGTCGAAGCCATAAAAGGTTTATATTATGTCGAACACAACCCATATTCGGAAAAAGGATGACAACTATACACAAGCATATAGATACATGCATGTACATTACATGCATAAAGATTATGCATACATAGAATTCATACGTGTGATGCATGTATAGAATTCATATGTAGCATATGTTATAATGTCGTACGGAATGTAGGGTAGTAATTAGTTGACTTTTGGGATATCATATATCATCATTCCACGAATGAATGAGGCAAGGGGAATATATATATACCCAATACTTGTTCTCCAAGTCATACTCAAACACCTCCTCTTGTTTGCTAGAAACGACATTCGGACCCTCCTTCTTTTCTTGTTCGACCGGTCACAACCAACACCCCACAGGTTTGGTTTTTCTACTAACAAGTCCTTCACTTGTTAATATCTATTAATTATTATCAGACGTCTAACGTTATAATTAACGACCATTTAATATTTCGTGAAACATATTAATATAATTAATATACAATAAATATATTAATTACATTAATAAACGTATCATCTGTGTATACGTGTGTGCCCCCATAGGCTCACATATTTCCAGCCGTATATTTACTTATGATATGGACATATCCCAACACCAACTTCTTTTCATGTTCAACGTCGTCCTTAATGTCGATGTCATCGTCAAGATTATTATACTTATCTACTAATGAAGCAACTTCTTGTGAGGTTTTAAGTGAAGGGTCACGGTTTCGAACCTTTAGTAACAAATCGAATAACTCAACGTCATTGACATCGCATCAACGGTGTCACCATTGTCCTCATCTGATGATTCAAGGTATTTTTCTCCATCGAATATGATGTAGCCGAGAGGTGGACCTCGTCTACGAGTGCTTCACATCCTATGATGAACGGCTGTGGTGTGGGTGTGTTGAATGTAGTAATGGGCCAATACTTAATTTCCATTTTCATAACTTTTTTTTCTGTTATATATATATACGATTAACCGTGAATATAGTGGTGTTAATTTATGTGAGAATTTTGTTATGTAACAACGAAACTTTTGCTCGCACGTTGCGGCGTGACAAAATTATATATTTTATAGAGTGATGAAATTTATAATAGATTGATTTTAAATTAGCATGCGGAAATAAAAAAATTGTTGTGCATGCAATGAGCAAAAAAAAAAATTTAGTTTCTTAACACATTAAAATAAAAAATATTACATAATTAAATTAAATAAATTATCAAACTTAAAATTGAATTTTGTTTATACATGTGTTTCTGAATCGACATTGCGAGTCGACTAATCCAAGGGCGACTACCTTTGTGGATAGCCCGGAGTAGGCGTAGGTGAACCTCCTGGCTAATGGAGGGATTAATTTTCTCCCAATGGTTCGAACCCAGGATCTCTAGGCACTTTCGTCCTGAGAGGCTAATTTATTACCGCTAGGTCACCCTCATTGGTTAACTTAAAATTAAATTTTATACACTTTGACAAATAATGTAAAGAAATAAAAAACCAACAACGAAAACTATTCATTTGAAAATAAAATGCATAAACATCCATTTAAAGATGGGTTAATTAGCAAGCTACTGCCCTTAACTATAAACTCATGGTAGATAACTACATATGTCATCTTACTAAAATTTTACGTAAACGAAATATGATAGTTATTACTTATAAAATTGAGAGACTTACAATGAAAATAATAGTTATTTCTTAATAAAATTAAGGACTTACAATAAAAACACAATGACTAACGAAAAGACTAACAAACAAAACCTAAAAACTATACGTTTTAGGAACTAATAATATAAAGAGAATAATTAACAATGAAAACCGAATCACTGATGGAAGAACAAAAAAGAGAACAAATGACTAACATGCACTAAAAAGATAGTAACTACTATGGATTAATAATGCATGTTACTAAAAAGTCAAAGGACTAACATGTATTCCCTTCGTCTCATAATAAGGTCCCGTTTGGTTCGCGGAATCTTCAGGATTCTGATGGAATTGGAATCTGATTCCAATTCCATAACGTGTTTGGACAGAAATTTTTGAATTTCAAAAAATACTTATTCCCAAATCCATAGTGTGTTTGTATGGACGACTTTAATGTAATGAAATACCTCAACATTCCTTTATATGTGAGGAATTACATTCCATACTAAAACGAAGAAATTTTATAATACCATGAATTGATATTTTTATACATCAAAAAATAGAATTTTAATATTATTAACATTATCCTTATTATTATTATTATTATTATTAATTATTTTGTATTATTTTTATTATTATTATTATTATTATTATTATTATTATTATTATTATTATTATTATTATTATTAATTTTTATTTATATTATTCACACACACACATTTTTTAATTTAATTATTTATTTAATTAAAAACATTATTAATATTTATTTTTTTTAATTATATTTATTTATTTTTTTAAAAATTATATTTAATTATATATTTAAAATTATATTATTATTATTTATTTATTTATTTATTATTATTATCTATTTATTTATTTATTTAAAAATTATACTATTTTTAAAAAATTATATTGTTATTATTTATTTATTTTTTAAAAATTATATTTATTATTATTAATATAATTATATAATTTGTTTTTTCATTTCATTTTTTTCCAACCAAACACGCGATAGTTTTCACAAATTCCAATTCCTTCAGATTCCAATTCATTAACATTCCAATTCCTTAACATTCCAATTCCTCAAACACATTTCAATTCCACCAAAAACATTCTGCGAACCAAACGGGCCCTAAGTGTTCAGTTTGATTTTTCTGAGTCAAACTCGTTCAACTTTAATTTTAAATATTATTATTTTTGTTATATAATATTTGGTGAAAATTATATCAATGAAACATACACTTGAAACTCAATTCATTCATATATTTTGCATCAAATATTATATAACACACTCAAAAATAGTTAAGGTCAAAGTTGAACAAGTTTGACTCTGAAAAGCCAAACTGAACACTTATTTTAAGACGGATTTAGTAATAAAAAGTAATCATCAAAGACTAATAATGTATGTAACAAGCAAGATAGTCAGCGCGTTGCGGCGAGACATAAGTTTTTTCGAATCGATTTCGAATGAATATTAAGTGGGAATGTGTTAGAGCGTTACGGCGGGGCTGACTTGTATGCAACACATGTATTTTATTTGACTGAGCATTTTTTAACAATCACGGAATTTGAATGAATATTTGTCGTTAGGGCGAGTATAGTATCTTATTTGGTTAACAAAATATCCGGTATTCGTATTTATATCGTAGGACATATTTTTTTTTTCTATTTTGAGCCGGCTGTAAATGACAAAAAAGTGTACGTTATTTATACAACGTAACTTTCATAGATGTGTACGTTATCGATCCCTGTCGTTTATTTTAAAGTTATTAGGTAGTTTATGGGGTGTTTTGAAAGTTTTTATATATATATTAAAGTCAACATTTTTATAAAATCGTGCGTATGTCAAAAGCATTGCAATATTGGGCTTGTTTTGTTCGCAATTCGAAGATCTTTTCGCGGGTATTTTTTGATCTGAATGAATTGGTATATATATGTTATATATTCGATAAATAAACTTTATTATATAAAAAAGTCGTAAATAGTTCAAAGTTGAGGGTCCGTTTTGTAAGTTTATTTTTTTTATCTATTTTGGGCCGTAACCTTTTTTTACTACTATCTGTTTTGGGCTAATTGGTCCGAAGTCAAAACGACTTCGTTTTTGTCGATGAATGTGTATATATATAATTATAAAAAATCTAAAGAGTAATAAAAATTAACCATCAAGGACTACTAATGTGTATTACAGTAATATTCATTGAATAATTTATGAATAGTTAAAAGCATTTGATAAATGTTAGGTTTGACATCTTTTACATAATAAAATAATTACATCATTTCGAAGTTTTCTACAAGATTTGATCTTATAGAAAAAAAATTGGACTAATCAGAACACTTGATTTTGACACGTAAGCAAAATCGTGCGATCTGATTGGTTAAAAAGTCAAAAATGAATCCAATATGGTAAAAATTGAAAGTTTTGGTGAAAGAATTTGGTGGAGAAATAAACACATAAAAATAAGTGTGCCAAATTTGTGAAAACAAAAACTTAAAAAAAGAGGAGGTAATTAATAAAACTTTTGTGGTTGAATTTTAAATAAAATAATATGATGTTAAATGTAAATTTATAAGATTCTAAAAAGATGAGGTAATTAATAAAACTTTAGTGGTTGAACCTTAAATAAATAACATGGAGTTAAGTGTAAATTTATAAGTTTTCATATTTTTTAATAACTTCAAAAAATAAACAAATAACTTTTTATACTTTGTACCTCCTAGACTTTATATATTAAAATTATCACATATATGTTGTTTTAAAAATACAACATATATATGCACAACATCACAAGATCATTAATATCAAAATGAAAGCACGAATTATTGTGTATATAAAAAAAATAAACGATACGTACAACTCATGTTTTTCCTCTTAATGAGTTTAAGTAAGAATATCAAAAAAAAATCTTTTTTCGGCTAAATTATTATTAACACGCAACAATGTAATTGTCAAACATGAGGCTTATCATTTTTTGTTTAATATATTAGGAAACATTTATTATAACTGTTACAATTGTTTAAATTAAGCGAAACCCGCATTCGCAATTACTATGATAAACAAGAACTTTAATGTGTAAATACGAAAAAATAATATCACTTGCAAAATAAACAATCAATTAGAATTTAATGTTTAAAACTCGTGCGTGCACGGGTATTAAAACTAATATATAATACGGATTGTGGTTCGTTACATCTATGTAAAGTTATCAACCGATCAAATGGAAAACAAACTTTACATCATAAGATTAGTTGAGGATTGGTAATGTAGTCACCAAATGGATTTGTAACGTTGTAAGCAAAATCATTATTCCTCGTACTCGATCCTTTTACCCAGATGATCTTGATAACTGTGTAGATGAGGAGATAATTGGCCAAAAAAAATGCAATAATTGGTTGGCAGGATGATCAATGAAAAAGATGAAAATTGAGAAATTGTTTTGCAGCTAGAAGCATGCGGCAATGGCCCTAGGGACATAGAGTAAAATGTAACCAGACAATCGACAAACTTTGAGCTTCCAAACACTTGTCAATCATCATTGCAAAATGAAAACTAAAATCAGCCAGATAAAAATTTCAAATAAAGCTGTGACATCAAGTACTTGCGACAAAAGTACTTAACCCAGTACACATGACGTGATTGAATGGTGAAATGTAAGCTTGCATAAGTATTTCAGTATTTGATTTTAGAAACCTTGATTCCATAGATAATCCAACACAACCCAAAACTGGCTATAAATTACAAACGCATCAGAAGTCTAAACTAACAAGAAGTAAAAAATCTGTCTTAAAATAAAAGATCCCAAAAATGATCACCAAACTAGTTGGATTCGGTAACAAGTGCAAGTCCCTTAATATGAAATGAATCTTCATGGATGAAGTATAAACGCATTGAGATATTTGCTCCTGGAAAGTCTTTCATGCTATAAAGTACTCTGATTTGATCAAAACTCGAAGCTGAAATCATTGCAGAAAAGAACACAGTTAATACAGAACAGCATAACTTATCGAAATTAACATTTTAACAAGTACTAATATTTATTCAGTTCAAATTTAATCATAAAGCCCAATTCTTGCAGCAAAGGCGTCATAGCCAAAATGTATTTTCCAAAACGAACAAACTGATATAAATTTCTAAATGTGCGTAATTGTCTATCTTGGCCGTCAAATTCTGAACTATCGAACATACATGAAAAATAAATTTGACCATATATAGATTCAAACATTTAGCAGGCTCGTTCGACAACAGACTTAATAACATCTGCATAGCCATCTGCAAAACTGTCTTACTGCAGATACTACCTTGGACTTTACCTATCACCAACAAAAACAAACTTGACCGGACCGGCGACAAACTAGAATGTTTGCTTAATACGACTAATTTACTGCGTCCTTTGGGTTACTTCTAGGCAAGGATCTCTTCTATAAAAAAAACTTAGAACCATAAGTATTTCATGGGACAATAGCTTTGTAACTTGTCCTAGAGTATTTTTGTCCTAGTCTTTGGTTTATGGATATGGCTATGGGGAATTGGGGATGAAGGCGTGACTTTCATTCTTAATAAAGTCTCTGGTTAATAAATTTAAACTTTTAGAGTGGATACCAACCCAAAGGTTTAGCATACTCTAAATTCGTCAAGAGGATTTTAAAATGGTGGTCGAAACTTATTCCCATTTCCAATCCACCTTATTATTAACCGTATGATTCCTAGTAGAAAAATAAAACGCCCCCCAAGAACACATGCCTGCAAACTTTACAAACACCAAGTTTAAAAACAAACATCTATCGCATTTATATGCCAATTCTGCTAACAAAACACAAGTCATACTAGCCTTTAAATAATACTCGTGTTAATTTTTATTTCAGCTTCACTATGGTTGACCTACAAAAAAAGGGGAAATGCTTTATGAGATACACGGTATGCAGTATGAAGTAAAAAAGATGCTTCTGAGAAGACTCTCTGGTCAAACGAGGAATAAGAACAATACATGTCTGGTCGCCTTCAGTGATCTTGAGGGACAATCTCTAATTTCTCCGATTGAAACTACTCAACTCGATTCCCCATAATGTTTGTTTCCCTTTTTAGATTAATCCAAAAAGTTTTAACTATTTGATGACATTGTACATACTACTCGAAGCCAAATTTGATTTAAATCAAAGTTACTCTAATATTTCCCTATGAAATTAATGGATCAGCTAGTTTTATACCACTGAAGACTGTTGTGATGATAAACGATTAGAAAAATCAGTAGGGCTCTACACGTGTGAATGGGTGTGAGGATAGAAAAGTAGTGGACTACAAATTTATTAAAATCCTGTTCATTTTTTATTATACAGAATTACAGATATAAAGTAAAATTTTATTATAAAAACTTATTTTTCTAATGTACTGCGTTGTCTAAAATAATTTTGAAATGGCTTAGGATTAGTAGATTTTTTGTTGTTCAACAGTTGGGGGGAGGGGGGGGGGGTAAAAAGGAGTAAATGAGAATGATATAAGAAATATTGAAAACAATGTAATCACATAATATCTTACTACCATAAATCACTATCAAAGTTGCTACTGGTAAATTAATTTCATGAAGGCCGTGAATAGTTTCCAACATTGATCTTAGTTGAATAAATACGATATAAAACCTGGACTTTGTGTGATTTTAACCGACCCGACCCATTAACCACTAGGAGCAAAAAAAAAAATTGGGTTCATCTAAAAATGAACCACCTTAACTTTTCGCTGGTCCGCTCACTGCTTTTCTTAGAGATACAGACAGTATGAGTATGAGTATAGAAAAGATGCTATCTGAGAGACGGTCAAAACAGAGGAATAAGAACAAATACAATGCGGTTCGCCTTCAGTGATTTTGAGCGACAATCACTGTCATATTCTCCACATTTGAAAAACTACTCAACTCCGATTCCCATAATGTTGTTTCCCTTTTTAGATTATCCCAAAAAGTATTACTACTTTGATGACCAATTGTACATTACAACACGAAGCCAAATTTAGTATTAAATCAAAGTTACCTAATATTTCCCTATTCAAATTAATGAGATCAGCTAGTTTTATACCAAGACTGAGAAGACAGTTGTGATGGATAAACGATTAGAAAAATCAGTAGGGCTCTACACTCTACACACCTTTAGAACACCAATGAGAGAAGACGACAGAGGACTTTGTTTTTAATCCGGAAATCTATAATAGAATTGCGAGGATCTAACCCATGTTATTAAGAAAAAAGAAGGATAGACATAGACTGTTATAGCCCTGAGCGCTTAAGAAAAAGAACTCTATGATGTCCAGTTATTTTCTTAGACAGCAAAACGCGAAACAGATATGACACCCATCTTCATCGACCAACAGCATCAATTGGGTGTTATCACAACCCGTAAACATGCATACATACTCCTCTTGCAACTGACGCTAGTCATAATTCCAAATCTTTACACAATGAGCGATTAATAAAAAGATGCAGTCAATACCAACAAATTTTAAAGCAGCATGAACATAAAACTGCATTTCAATGAAAAAAGTAACCGACGTTTAAAAATGCCTCTACAACGAAAAGCTCCACTAACTTTGCTTATTGTCTTTCATTTCTTTTGGTACATCCAGATTAATACGCCATACTCCTACCGTAGGTGTGCAAGCTTCCAAACACCTGTAGACCGCAGCTCTCTTCTGTTGTCTCCTGGATGTGTATTTCTATCTCTCTCCTTCAATTTGTGTCTCGATTCGCTGGGTTTCGACGTGTTCTTCTGCGATCTTCACCCACCTTTGTTTGACTGATTGAACCCTCTTCATTCTTCGACTCTTACCGCGCCCATTATCTGATGACCCTTGGAAGATTCCCCTTTGAGTTGAGCCCTAATCCTCTGCTTTGTTTCCTTAATCTTTTTATAAGGAACATGAAACTCGTCTTCCCTATAAGTCGCTAATTTCTTCAAAGGAATTAACTGATTTAATTCTTTATCATCGACTACTAAAATATCCTTTGCTTTTAATCCGTAGTTGTTTTCTTTGACAGGTTTGTACTTAAACCTCGTCTTTAAGTCCCCGATTGTATCCTCACAATCCAGTTTATAAAACTCTTCTAACTGCTTTTTAATAAACTCCTCTTCTAATTTAGAACTTTTCCGTTTTCTCTTTTTTTTACCTTCTTTTATCTCCGTTTCTTCTTCCTCTACTTCCTCTTCATGTACATCGTTCTTACCCTTCTTTTTCAAGACTTTTTCTCTAGTAGCTGCAAACCCGTCACCCGACCCAAACTTATCATCCCACCCTTTCGGAAGCCCAAGCAACTCATCTTCCTCATCGAAGTTGGGTTTTTCCATCTCACCATCTTCATCATCATCGTCCTCATCACTAGCAAAATTAGGATCAACGTCTTTCGCATTATAAAACTTATCATCAAACGCCTTCTTCATCTTCTTATCATATTCCTCCGGATCAAAATCCCCCTCTAAATCACGCTCATCCAACACACAATCCTCCCCGTCCCCTATCCCAGCAATCTCCCTAAACTTCTTAAGCTTCTCATTCATCTCCTCCTTCTTCACATTCTTCAAACGCTTAATCTCTTCCATCGTCTCCCTCTTCCTCTCCTCCTCCCTTTCCTTTTTACTCTCCCTTTGCCTTTGCCTCTTATTGTCCACTTTCCTCACCGAATCCAGAATTTTACGCGGATGAACCATCACATGATCCTCCCCGCCTTCTTGATGCCTAAAATTAATCTCCCGTTCATAATCCTCTTGCCTCGCCATTATCTCATCGTCATCCGACACATCAATATCAAATCCATCAAACCCGTTATTCCCATCATCCTTCCCCAACCACATCTTCTTCCCAAAGTAATCGCGCAAAAATCCCTTATCGTTCTCATTCAACTTATCGTCATTCATAAAATACTCGTCCAGCTTCTTCTCGTACTCGACCTCATCCTCGTCCTCCTCCTCCTCCTCGCCCTTCCCACTATCCTTCACCTTAAAAATCTCACCATCGTCCTCATCGCCCCCCTCGCCCTCAACCGCGTCCAAAAACTCCTTCTGACTCGCCGCCATCTTTTCGACAAAACTTTTCTCCTTCATCTTCTTCTCCATTTCCACGTCATCGTCCGACACGTCATCAGCAAAATCAGCCCCATTCTCCAACAACATATTCGCATTCACATCCTTCAAATAAACCTTCTTCTCCTTCTTCTTCTCCTTCTTTTCCACGTCATCCTCTGCCACGTCATCATCAGTTGCCACGTCATCAAAAAGCTTAACCTCCTTATTTCTCAAAGCCGGATCATTGTTTCTGATCTTAAGCAAGGCCTCAACGAACTGAACCTCATGTTTGGGGTCAAACTTGATGACGTCATCTTCCTCGTCATCATCACCAGATGAATCGTCGTATTCTTGGTTGTCGGTGAATTCGTCTTGGATTAGTTTTTTGAGTTTGAGTTCTTCGTAGCGTTGTAAGTCTTCGCGTTTTTTGTTATGTTCGTAGCGTTTGGCGTATTCATGGTTAATTGTGATGGTGTTGAGGTCGCCGGTGTCGGAATCGGAGCCGCCGTTGTCGGGACCGGAGAGGATGTTCATGGTGGGAGCTAGGGTTAGGGTTTAGTGTTTGTTAATGAAATTGGGGCGAATTTTATAATGGCCCTATTTATACTCTAGGGATAACGGGTGTAAAATGGCAAATGACTCTTTAGTGTTATCGGGTCGGGTTATCTGGTGTCGAGTTTATCTGGGTTTTGTTTATAACTAACCTGCAACCCGACCGATAAGGGATTGGGTTCGGGTTAAACTAACTCGATAAGTTTCTGGACCCGATTATATACGACTTATCGGATTTGGGTTTGGGTCAACCTATTGACACGCTGGAGTGACTCTATCTTAAAACTCAGGTTGATCCGGCCGATTTAAACCGGTTGAACTATGAATCTGTTCGAAGACCAGGATGTGACTAAGTTTTTACTTGTTTAAAAACCGGATTTAGCTAACGGTTTTTTGTTGACTCGGGTTGACCCGATTTAATAAGCTAGATCAGGTCATGACTTATAAAAAGATAGAAACTACAAATCTTTTTGTTATTTACCTTTTTGTAAGTGTGATTGACAGGTTGAAGTAGTAATAACTAATGTTAGTTGAGCGATGCATACTCTCTTTGAAAAGATAGTTGATAAATATATACTTGAACAAAACATTGTCTAAGTATTGTTAAGATTATCAATTAACGTTTAATGAACATGTCATGAACCGTTCGGTAAAAAGTCCGTTTATGTTTGTTTATTTTTTAAATGAGCGAACATGAACAAAATTTTACGTTTGTTTAGTTAAATGAACGAACATGAACAAAAGTATTGTGCGTTCATTTATTTTCGTGAACGTCTGATTACGCGTTCGTTAACGTTCGTATCTTTGTTTCCGTTTATATATCGTATTATTTTATTATATACTTTTGAATTTAGTTTACTCAAACAAACATGCACTAATAAAACACAATATTATATACTCCGTATATTTTTATAAATTTTATGTCAATTAGTCTATGTTTATATATGTCTGTTCGTTTATGTTTGTTTAGTGCTTAATGAACGAACATAAACAACCTTTTTTCTTAATAACCGAACATGAAAACTCGTTCGTTTAAGCGATTGTGTTCGTTTATTTGTCCGGTTAAAGTATAACGAACGCACATGAACAAAGCTTCGCCCGTAATGCGGTTTGTTTACAACCATATCGTCTAGTATAGTATGTTCAAGTTAGAATAACAGATCAGTTGTTCTTGCAAATCTTTGCTTTTATGTTGTTGATAATAGAACCTAAAAAACAAAGCATCGATAAAGTCTCGATCGTAAACTATGATAAATTATGGGATCACGCAAGAAAAAAAGATACATTTGTATGAACCAGTTTGACCTCACAGTTGAACTAGTGACATGATGAATTGACAACACAACCGAGTCAGTTTATAAATTGTGTTTTAAACAAGGTTATAAATAGCGTGAGGCGTGGCGTGGCGGCATGACCAAGCCTCAAGCCTTAGCGGCTATGACGTAGCCTTTGCGTTTTTAAAGCGTGGCTTAAGACGGCCCAAAATATGAAAATATTTATATATTTATATCATATTTCATATATATTGAGTTTACATAAAGCGTTGTACATATGAATAAAATTAAGAAACGAAAAAAGATTCTCTCAAGTTGTGGTCAAACATGATTGATCATGTTATGTTTTTTGTGAGGGGAAATAAATAAGTGGGCCCTTGATTTTCATTAAAAGAAAAAGTTGTATACATTTAACTAATTTGTGATTGGTGAACATGATGTATCATGTTTGACTCAACTTGAGAGGATTCTAATCCTTAAGAAACTATCTTACATGTAATATTCTTCATTCTGAAGAAAAAAAATTTTATCGGAGTTGAATCTAAAAGGCTCGTCACGCCTCACGCCTTAGCGCGCCTTTTCACGCCTTATCTCACGCCACGCCTAGAGTCGACGCCTTAGTCCATTTCGTAACGTGGAGGTCATGCCTTCCGTCTTAGCGACGCCTTGACACCGCCAAGGCGCGCCTTTTAGAACACTGGTTTTAAAGCATTCATTATGATTATATATGAATGAAAGGCCCACGTATAAAACAATGAAATTTGATTAGTAGAGACGTGGCTAGAAAAAGAAATGGCTTACTTTTCATAGAAAATTGAACAAAACACGGGAACTTGAAAGATTTTACAGTAAGTGTGTGTATTTAGGGGATGTTTGGTTTATAATGGAGAATGACAATGTGAATGGGTTTATAAACCCACTAGCTTTGGTAGGTTTAAGAAATGGTTTTTAGGTTTGATACCTATTTCTGAATATCAAACCAAACAACAAACGACTATATTTACAATGAAAATCAATCCTTGATACTCATATGGTCATACCCTCAAACCAAACACCTTAAAAGTTACAGCCAAATCTAGAATCTAACCCCCATTAACGAAAACCTTGTTTTGTGATACTAAAGAACCTACCCAAATTCAATAATCTTGTAAAGAACAGAGCCTTAATCTAAATATTAAAATATCAACACTGATTTTTTGCCTTTGTTTTCCTTCGCCTGACTACGTATTTGGTCCATGTGGTTTGCCGAGTATTTCACTCCCGTCCAATTTTTGAAAAGTTATGGACCTTATCCAATATTAAATCGTGTTTGGTTCTTGAATCGTGTTTGGTTCCATTTTCGTTGACCGTTAGTTTGACCACTTAACTAATGCGAAATGACTATAATACCCTCGTTTTAATATCGTGAAATGACAAAAAAACCTGCTCCTTAGTTTATTACTATAGCTATTGTGGGTAAAACATAAAAATGATTTACGTACTTGTCAATAAAACTCAATATGAACAAGGTAGTCACAAAAATATCATTTTTTTCATCTCTTTCATAAATGAAGACCACTTTAAATTCTCTCTTTTTTTCATCTCTTTGGAAATTGAAATACCTTAAATTGTCTTTTTGGTTGGAAAACTATTGATAAAAACCATCCACAAGAGATTCAAAATTAAATGCGCAAGGGGTGTAAATTCAAACCCAAAAAAAACACAGGGGGTTTCCGCCGTAAAATGACAAAAATACTCTCCAAAAGAGCTCTTGCCCATCGACTCATCGATAAAAGGAAACATACATGTATGCAAAACCAGAGCATTTCAGAACTTTAGAACTCAAAACTGAAGATTAATCTAAGAGAACATTCCATCACATGAAGCACAAAAGAAAAATAACATGACCCAAGATTTAACAATCAACATTTCATCATAAAAAGAGAATTTTAGAACCTAAATTAAGACTAAAGTCTGAAGGGCAGAAACATGGTCCACCTGACTCAGAGATTAAGAAACCTGAATGTACAGCAACGGTGAAAACGAACCAGATCCATGATTTTCTAATTACGATTCAAGAAGCAGCAGAACCTCCGTCACTTACAAGCACACCCTGCTGACATCAAAGAGAGAAACTATTAATTTCCAATATCTTCCGGAAGGTAGCAATGTGGGTTATGTTTCATCTCAAATGGGTCAAAAGAGGGAACGGGTCAAAAGGTCAAACCAGTCAAAAGAAGCCTACGCAAATCCTATAGAACATTATATTGTTTCTTATTCAAAGTTAAGATTATTATTGTAACAAGCAGAAAAATCCGCGCGTTGCTGCGGGTTGTTATTTTTTACGCGAGTTGATTTCATGAGAACTGAGCCTTTATGCAAAGGGTTTTTTTTTGTTAGTAACATTTTTGTCGTGACTTTGCTAGGCGAATTAATGTTGTTTTTGGAACGAAAATTTATGGTAAATGACAATTGTTCAGTGCTCTTCTTACTAATGTAAACATAAATCAAAGCTAATATTTAAGTATAAACTATACTAACCACTGTCGACCGAAGGTAATGGAAAGTGATGGGCACATTTGTCGTAGCAAAACTTGTGCGTTGTGCACATCTGTGAAGAGTTCTCTTAAAATCAGGTGCTGGTAGACTTAGTAGGGGTTGTCGAGATGACTTGAAGGCCACGTCTAAGGTAAAGTCTGGGTCATTAGGGTAAGGTCCTTTGTCAAATTGGTATTGGAATATGTACGTTGTATTTTCGACTTGTTTAAGTGCAATGGGCACGTCACGGGTGTCCTTGTTGGCAGCAGCATTTACCACTTCATTGCAATCTGGGACGAACGTGTGTGCCTCTGTACTCAAGCAGGTAATGGTTGCCATGCCGATGCCGTCGTTGATGACTGCTTTGAAACAATACCTATGATATTTTCATTTGTTAGTTGTGATCATCATTTTTCAATGTTTGTTGGTTTGTTTAAGTTGCAGTGATTTTTTTTAGGGAATGCATTTCTGTAATACCATCCGTTTGGAGCATTGATTTCAACAATAGTTGCCTCTGTAGTGAACTTTACTTGCTGTCGGGGTTATTTTGTGTGTTAAAAGCTGCCTTATTATTTTATGTTATTCCTTATTTTTTTAGCTATGTAAAGTATAAAGGTTGGAATACCTGGTAATGCTGCGGCTTGACAATTAAGAGTGATTGTATGGAATATCGGTTTCTCATTTTTTCCTCTTCGTCCGTGCACTGTGGTAGCCTTTGTATTTCGAGTGCATCAGTTGGGTTGATAAAGTCTGCATATCTGTATTGCATAGGGAAATTTCATTAGCAAAAATGTCATAGTAGATATAATAATGTTATTTGCAGTTATATGTTAACAGTGAAGGCGTACACGCTTAGAATATGAACTTCCGGAATGTTGGGATTCAAATAATAATATGTTACATGTGTTGTAGTTACCTGGAGGCCTGTGATTTTAAGCGTATGTTACAGCTAGTTTCGGCATTTGTGCGTATGCATCCATGTCAAATTTTTCGGCCATGTCATTAAATATCACAAAGGGCAAATTCAAACTGCTGGTAGACCAAGATAGGTATCTGTTATTTATCTTGTAAATGTAAAATTGCAAAAAAAAACATTTGAAGGCTTACTCTAGATTTTGGATCTCATTTATTTGCCTTGTGACTCGGCTTTCTGGTTGTGTCACGGGTTCTAAGAGGATCGCTAATGTCGTGGATACATCCAATATAATCTGTCCATAAACAATGCAGAATTAATTTTCTTTGTCATTAGGAATCGGCTGAATGCTAGCGTATTTACCAAAGTTGAGTGTTGTTTTGCTGTCAAGTGTCCGCTGGCATTTTGTTGGTTTCTGTGCACGTAAATATTGAAAGAAGGTTACGATGTGTGTAAATTATGTTGGTATTATCTGTTGTATTTTCATGGAGAGGGTTAAAGCATTGTACCTCTTTATCTAACAGCATACAGCAGAAATTAGATGGTTCTTTGGTTCTTACATTCCTTCCAATCCATTTTTGGTAGACCCGAACTTGGATTGTTTTCTTTGTGTGTGTCAGTCGATGTCAGAACCAAAGAACATACAATATGCACAAAACAATAAGAAAGTAGGAAACTATGTTAGAACAATAACAAACTTAGAGGAATACATTTATAATTATCACCTTTGTATGCGAAGAATCGATAAACATTGATCAAGAAAGGTGCACACATTTTCGAAAGGAAGTCTAACATTGGAGTAAGATGGTCGACTAAATCTTTCCGGAAAGTTCCTGATGACGGCGGATATGATGGTTTTACATCATACCTGCAAAAACCACAAAAAGGCATATGTAAGAGATACGGATTATTTTCAACCATCACATAGACATACCATCAAAGAAGTCATTAGGTATAGAAGTAAAACTATTATAACTTAACAAAAGATTTTGCAACTCGCTAATGGCCCACTGAGTTGATTGTTTTGAAACTCGAGTACTTGTAACTCAGTAAGATTGTGTAAGTTATTAGGTAATGAGCCTTTAAGGCCTTGATTACCCGCTTGGATCCGGGTGACCCGATTGTCTTTTGAGCGCTTAAATTCTTCTTCAAAGCTAACATAGCAGTAGCATCAATTTCAGTTGATTGTGCTATACAAAAACAACAAAAACTAAACATTATCAAATTACATTTTGGAAGACTATAAATCTACAACTATAAACCCTAGCATAAGAGAAAATAAGAGGGAAAACCTGATAAGTTGAGCAATACAATAGTGAATGACGGTGAAGAAGCTGGACAACTACATCAAACATGGTTACCAAGTTAGTATAGTCGGTAAAAAGAAGACACAAAAAAGGAGAAGGGATTATAACGTATAAAAGAAAAACCTGGTATGCGGGAACAGTAAGCTGGTGAAGCAAACCGGAGCAATTGGACACCGCGTATGGTAGAGAGAAACAGTAAAGCGATTGTGGTAGGTGATTCTAGAGGGTTATCGAAAAAAAAGATAGAGACATAAACCTCTAAACATGGTTGAGCCCAATAGAAACCATAGCCCAAGGAAAACCGTGTGAGACTAAAAACCGGTGTGAGACTATGTGTAAAAACGCTGTTGTTTTTGATCGGCTATGATATAATTTATAATATATCTATTTTCCTAAACACATGCCAGTGAAACATGCAATCCACAAACAACTGTAACTTTCAAATTCACCCACCATAGCTAGCATAAGTAAATGAAACGAAGCATGAATAAAGCAAACATCTACAACCGACGCATAAAGAAATGGTCCATTACGGCAGAATCACCAAAGGATGCGGTAAGCATCAGCGAATGATCGTATAGGAGGCTCAGATAGGCTAACAACATATTGAAGAGGACACGTCCGCCATGGCTGCGACCATAATAGGTCACCCCGCCAAGATACGGATGGTCTCATCTTCATGAAAGCCGTTGGAACTCATCACAGCCTGCCAATATCGACATTTCTATATGGCGCGTGCATTTGAGGCAGCACTTCTTTGTAATTGTATAATTTTATAATATTCAACAACAGAACGTTCATGGAGGTTGCTGAGGCGAGAGATTCTCGCGCTCAACCATCCGTCCACCGTACGCAGCAAGAGCAAATTCAAGAGTGGCAGCAGCCTCAACCAACACGATCAAAAATGCCGTAAAGAGATTCAACAACTTCAGTTCCAAAAAGATACGCCACCACATACCCACATTAATGGTAAAAGTATAAGCAAGCCCTAATCGTAAGTCTTAATTTTAAGTAGAAACCAAATTATGCCATCTGATAATTACCACTCTTTACAAACCTATACAAAGATTCATATGCAAGCAAGCTGAGTATGGCCGCACCAATCAACATAGGGATACCCAACAATCACAGGAAACAGAAACCACAAAAGCCTAACCCCATCGACCCTAATTAAGAGAAGTCTTCAAATCAAAATTAAATACTTACTAACCACATAAGCAAAGGATCTCATTCAAGAACAAAAGCTAAACAATCGTGACAATCATTCAAGAAGCAAACTCCACAATGGTGACACAGACATGAGAGAGAGATTGAGATTGATGGTCACCGATCGCATAATTTTTTTGACATTAGGTTTGTAAAGATTTCTCTGGAAGATAATGGTGAGACAGGCATGATGTCGATGTATCTGGAATAGTCGAAGGCGAGGGGTTTATAACACCATTTTGGATCAGACCAATGTTTGGGCTGGACTGATATGAATGGGGCAGGCCATGAACAGTTGTTAAAATGCACAGTGCATTTTTCAACTGTAATGATAATATATATAATGTGGCTAAACTCAAGCCGTTTTGACACAAAGAAAAAATGACCAGTTTTCCAGTTTTTCCAACCCTCACGAACCGACCATCTAACCACTTATAATTACACGAGTAATACCTTTTTTCTTGGTATTCCCCTTTTTGCACTCTCCACAGAACTCTGGGAAATCATTTTTATGTTCTTTCATCTCTCGATATACAGAGCTGCAAGAAAAAAGGTTTCAAATTCAGCATTCAGAATAGACAGCCTCACAAAAGAAAAAAAAGAAGCTAAAAAATGAAGAATCACATACCTTCTACACCACAGAATTAAGTTAATTCTGTGTCCAGTAGTAGTGGCTGTAGCACCATGCCGATGACGACCACGATGAACGATTGCACGTCCAACGTTATGAGAAAAATCAAAAACTTCCTGTGAATGTATATAAAAGTATTCTTTTAACCATTATTCTGTTATATCTCCATTTATACTACACCAAAAGGATAAAGCTGGTATTTATCTAATAAATGGTATAATATAGTGAGCCTGTTACTCGATGATTGAGAACATAGTGCGATAAAAGATATCAACATACCTCAGGATAAATTTGACCATTCACATGATCCTCACATCGCATACCTCTGAAAAACAAGTCCCCACCAGTAAACTGCTTGCCTAGGCATACATTTAAGGTTACTTCTGAGTCATCCGTATGGAAACCTAGGTCAAGATCTCTATCCACTCCATACACGACCACAAATCCATGATGAGAATCAAGATCAAATCCTCCAACATCAGTGAAGTAAACTGCACAAATTGTTAAAAGAATAGCTAGAGAGTTCATGTCTTTGAAATAATGCTAATTGCTTAGAGATTGTACCTTTTGAGATATGGCGTACAAAGTCTTTCATCAGTGTGTCAAGAGTGCCTTCCATACCAAAGTCATCAAGAACAGCGCCATAATTGTTCATTGAGTTTGGACGCAGAAGTTCGAAATTTGTTTCGCGAACCCACTTTTCAAAGTTTTCTACCTAGCCAATCAAAATCTGATAAGAAAATGAAAAATACTAAACTACATGATGATGACAATATGACTAATAGAAATGTTTATACCTCGCTTATCAACATTTCACAATAACGTGGCTGCAGCATATCAAATTCGTAGATACCTGGCGAAGGCTCAGACATTATGCTTTTTATACTTTCATCTTTGTTAGGATTAATGGGACTGAATGCATTCAGAAAGGATGGGACGAAACACATTGAAGGATTCAATGTATATAGTTCTTTGTGCAGTGGCTGCGTACAAAAGAGAATACACATATTAATAGATGCAATTTGAAAAAATAATGTCAATATGATCCAGAAAAGTGTATCCGAACGCAGCTAGGTAGAGTTGTTATCCTTAACTTTCAATTCATTTTTGAGCTTTACAATTTAACAAGCCATCTTAACGCAAATTACATTACTACTCAACATAACTTTCATAAATAATCTTACAATAAAATCAAAAGTATTCGAGAATAAAATAGATCCTAATCATCAACACATTGTAAATACTACCAATAACACATTTAATATAATATAATGTGTAAAGGTATATACAGGACGCATAGTATGACACAAACAAGACGAGAAAACTAAATAAATAGAATATTTGACATGTATGATCCGCTAAAAGAGTAAAAACAATGCTAAACAGTAAAACACAATGAATATTTGAGAACAATAGCCTTCCAATTGAGATATCACCGTAATTACCTGATAATTAGAAATAATGTGTTTCCTGTACTCTTTCTGTGCCTGCTCCTGTAGAAACGACGATGAAATATTACTAACTATAAAAAAGTATTCACGAACTTAAAATTAAGTAACTTAACTAAGAACTGTTAATGATCTACTATAGAGTTTCTCAAAGAAACAACCCTACATGTATTTAAACTTGATTTGAGAAAGCCGACAAGTAAAATGAAACTAATCACCACGAAATCACATTTTGCAATTAAAAGGAAGCGTTTAGCTTTACATCATTTTACACTTTATAAATTACAACTACAATTATGTTACTAACCCTCTAATAAAACAAGTTACTGCACTGCTTGCAGATACGGTTAGTTTTGCAAAACATAATCAGAACCTGATTCGGTTGCAATTTTTCTAATTCTGCAATAACTATTATAGCTAATCCATCAAAATAAGTTTTAACCTTATTATTATTTAATTCCACATCATCATCATCATCCACATTATTAAATTCAGAACCATCCTAGTTATTTTTTTATTCCAACTTCCAAGTCATCATCCTGATTAGCATTCACATCTATCAAATACATATGCTCCTTTTTCTTTAATTTTTATTATTTCCACGTCATCATTCTAATTACTACTATTATATTCCCTCAAAAGGTTTAAATAGGCAGAAACCTCACCCATGCACCCCTTTGGCTAGGGTTGACGCATCTAATAGATTTTGGGTCATGTTCGGGTCGACGCATCTAACCCGTTTATTAAAAAGTAGTTCGGGTTGGGAATAGGTTAAGCGGGTTGACCCGCCAACCCGTTTAAGATTTTTTTCTTAAATTAATTATATTTTATTATACGGGTTTAATGTGTGAAACGGGTCGACCCACAAACCCGTTTAACTGTTTAACCCGTGTAATGTGCCAACTTTTCTATATAAAACGGGTTAAATGGGTCGACCCAAAACTTGTTTAACCTATTCCACCAACCCGAATTGCCATCCTGACCTACCCAAACCGTGCCGACCAATCCAAATCACATATTTCGGTCCGGTCTACCTTTTTCCTCATATTGGGTTATCGGTCAGGTACGACGTTATGCACAACTAGCCAATATGCTTTGTTAGACCGAATCACCGAACCCATAAACTAGTTGAGAGGTCTGTTAGTCAATTTACAAATCGTAATACAAAGTGTATAACACAGTAATCAAAAGATTACAATAACGTGATTGAGGCCTGCAATTAGCAGTGTCCTAAAACAGAATTTCGCCCAAATTGGTGCGACTGTTTTGAGGATACAACAATCAATTCAAGATAAACTTGAATCTATCGAATCTAATTTGCTTTATGATGGATTTGGAGAGTATTTCTGTGTTTTTGATGAGAAAAACGTTGGAATGATGTCCCTATTTATAGGGTAACTCGTGCCTCTTCAAATGGTCACATTGGTTCACAAAAGGATGCAAATAGTGACGCTTTAGCGACGACTTAGCGACAGAAAAAACTGTCGCTAACTGATATTATCAGAACAGTCCCGATGCTTAAAACAGTGACACCTTTTTAACGTTAGTAATCGCCAGAAAAAACGATTCAGTGCATCTTTACAATTGTACCGTTCATTAGCAACGGTTTTGTGACAGAAAAACTGTCGCTAATTTCAAATTTTACTTTATATGTTCCAACAATACCTCACATTTTCTATTCAAACACCAATAATACCCCACATTTGAATAGAAAATAAGATAATACAAAGTTACTTATTATTCTATATCCATCAAATGTAATATGACATGCATCAGATTAGATGTCTTTTGGACTTGAACCTATCATAGTGAGTACTTATCGGATCTACTTTGTGGATAATGAACATAAGTCTTGAACTAGCCACGTTGTATAGTAAATCGAGACAATGAGTATCACACATATCATATTTATGCAATAATAGATTTTTGCCGTTGTGTTCATTTCGGTCGTGAACATATCCTTATTCATGAGAATTTTAGAAAACTTTAGCCATCTGGTTCCCAAAGATGCGACTACACATCAATCTCGTATAGGTAATGCCAATCAAGAATATCTCGTAGTATTCCACTGTAAAAGCCATTAGCACTATTAAGAATTAAAATTCATCCCTTAATCATCAACGGAAAAACACACAAAAATTCATCGTAGGAATGGGCATACCTGTGTTAGTACTTTTTGAGTTTTACTCAACTAGTTTTCCTATTGAACCTAGACCATGGGATCTCCAAAAACCATGACGACGTCATCCTCGTCAACATATTCATATTCATATTCAGATTCTTCATCGCTTTCTTCGTTTAATTCTTCGCTTTTGTTAATAATGTCTTCAGGGTTTTTCATGGCGAGAGTTGGGGTTTAAGGTTGATAGTAAGTTAAAATTGGGGATAAATAAATAAATTTGTGTTTTGGATTTTTATAGTTGAGTTTTGATAAACATCTCTACGGGCCTACTAACGAGCCTGAGCATACAAAACTGACATCTGTCGCGTTTTCAAAGTCTAATCAATTCAATTGTGATGGTGGGACGAGGAAAATCGATTTAAGTTTTATATTAGTCACATAGGCTGATGATTTAAAAAAAAAAAATTATTTGCACATTCGTTATAAACGGTTGTACATTTTGTGTTAGACAGTTTGTGCATTATAGTGTGCGAATAAAAAAAGAGTGTCAATCAACTCTCAATAACATGTCTCTTATTTAGGCATTACTAGTTCTAATATTTGATATTTTTTTTTAAAAATAGAGTAAAATACAACGTTTGTTCCTAATTTGTACTCAAAATACACCGTGCGTCCCAAATTCAAAATAAGTTTGTCATTCGTCGCTACTATCTCCATTTTACAACGTTGATGACCTTTTGACTAACGGGTGTTAGTCTTGGCCTTTGACCCCTCACGTGCACTACATGTGAGGGCAAATACGTCATATTGCGTGGAGTAAAATACATGTTTCGTCCCTTTTTCAAAATAAGTACACCAAACATCTCTAGTATCTCCATTTTACCTCTTTAACGGTCCTTTGACTAACGCTGTTGAGTATTCGAATACTTATGGAAGTCGTGTCTTAATTCGACTTTCATAGTTGAATCTGAGATATCAAGTCATAAGTTTTTCAAAAATATCATGTGTTATTTTTTCCTTTTTTGCAAGCAAAGACGAGATGGCATCAAATCAGTGAAACATGTTCTGTGTTAGATAACATTGTATCCTACATTGCGACTCAATGATACTGATCTTTCATTTCTTGGCATTCATACTGCAGGCAAATTGTTGCATAATATTCATGTACACTCGATAGTTTATGCTTTTATTGATAACAGTTACTCCATACTTGCTTAACCATGCCCAACTAGTAACTGGAATTATTTGTTTTCAGGCCCACCTGCGCCGACTTCAGGCTATTTAAAAGGGTAATCGCCCTGTGCCGACTTCATGCTATTTAAAAGGGTAGTCGCCCTGGGATTAGTCGGGTTGCAATGTCGAGTCGGAAACCCAAGTAACAAAAAAAAAAGGAATACCCCAACCACGTCAATTATTATTAAACCCACTAACCGTTTTTTTGGTAAAGAAACCCACTATACGTTTGGCATAAACGGAAACCAAACTGAGAAAAAGGGTGTTAAATGCACATTATAAGAGCTCATGAGTCATCCCAATTGAAGACATAAGATAAAGGAGCATACAAATCCTAAACAAGCATTTCAGAAACTTTAGAACCCAGAACTGAACCAAACATGCTTTAGTTTTATTATCTAACTACCTTCCAAGGTTTATCGAACAACATTTCATCTAAAATAATTTTAGATCCTTAAAGAGGACTTAAGTCCGAAGGGTAGAAATGTGGTCCAATTGGCTGGCGCGAGTTTGGATTCTATGATTAAGAAACCTGAATGTACAACAATGGTGAAAACAAACCAGGTTCATGATCTAATAATGATTCAAGAAGCAGCAGCATCTCCTTCACCTACAAGCACCCCCTGATGACATCAAAAAGACAAAATATTAGTTTCCGGAAGGGCAATCTGTGTTGGTTTTATCTCAAACGGGTCAAAAAAGGGACCGGGTCAAATGGTTGAACCATCAACAGGGACCCTAGTAGCCTTATGCATAACCTCCTATAGACATTGTTTCTTAATCTAAGATTGAGATTAATATTGTAATAATGCTGTTTCTTGTGTAACTGAAATTTCAAATTATTGCGAGTGAACCCATGCCATTTTGTCAAACAAAAGATGACCAGTATCCAAAACACACAAACAGCCATCTCGGCAAGTATAGTTACAAGAGTAATACCTGTTTCCATGCAGCCATGGTATGCACAAGCCTCGCTTCCTTCTCCTTTTGGCACTCTCCACAAAAGTTTAAGAAATCCTTTTTATGTTTTTTCAACTCTCGGAAAACAGAGCTATAAGAAAAAAGGTTTCAAGTTCAGCATATAAAGCTGGGTTCAGAATAGACAGCCTCGCAAATTAAATAAAAAGCTCAAAAAAACATGAATTACATACCTTCTACACCACAGTAGCAAGTTGATCCTATTTCCAGAAGTAGTGGCTCTGGCACCATGTCGATGACGACCACGATGAATAATTGCACGTCCAACAGAATGAGAATAATCAAAAATTTCCTGCAAATGCATGAAAAGTAATTCTTGTAACCATTCTTCAGTTATCTCTCTATTTATATTACACCCGAATTACCAACTGAAAAATAAATGAATAATGAAGCTAGTACTTATATAAAAAATGGTAGCATATAGTGCAATAAAAAGATATGAACATACATCAGGATATGTTTGACCATTCACA